>SNQJ01S0120016.1:0-12780 GCA_010110895.2 Picea sitchensis
CATTATAAAGACTCTTTTCCATCATATCATATATGGTTTCATGATTCAAACTGGAGATATAGTATTTGGAGATGGTAGCGATAGTGAGTCAATTTATGGAGGCAATTTTCCTGATGAAAATTTCATGCTGAAGCATTCCAATGCAGGTGTGGTGTCCATGGGAAATTCAGGGCCTGATTCTAACGGATCTCAATTTTTTATCACAGCTGTGAAAGCATGCCGGTTGGATGGTCAACATGTTGCATTTGGAAAAGTTATACAAAGAAATAAAATGCAACCGATATCATGGCCCACTCTCGGATATTATAAGGAAAAAAGGTAGTTTTCATAACAAGAACAAATGAGCATGGAGAGAAAATTTCCATAATTGTTGCTACTAAAGGTCAAAACCTGAAATACCACTATAATGAAAACACATGTGATTATCGAGCATTGTGGAAATATCTGGACATCACTTATGACAAGTTCATTCGCACAACAAATCCTTTCCATGAAGAAATCGTGAAGAAGTTTTATTCAAGATTTTTTGACAAGGGGAAATATCTATCATGCAGAGTATGAGAAACTTTACTATATCAATTGTGAGGAATACAAGGGTGGCTTAAAGAGCCTTCTCATTTTATCAGGGGATGGTTGAAAGGGGCAGCCCTGTGTCAAATGACAGTTGATAAACAATTACAAACACATGAATGTAGTGAAGCGGGCATAATGGCAGAGGCATCATTGCCAGTAAAGGACGTACAGGAATAATCTAACCCTCACGACTGCATGCAAGAGATTTCACGAAGAGGACCCACACAAAGTTTACGTCGAGCTCTATTTCGTAAATTCAGCTGACTTAGAGATTGCATTGACTACTTCTCTTTTCCCAAAACCTGAAATCAGGGTTCCAGCTCACACACAAATGCAGAGGGATTGATGGTCCATCTCATGTGTAAAATGTTGATTGGAAAAGTTCCAGAACTCGTTCTGTCTTCGAGATTTTAACCGGCAGAAGAATGAGCTTCTCCTCTTTTACTCCGAAAACCCGAAAGTCGAGACTTCGGTCCAATACACATGGGTCACTAAATCCAAGCACAAGAGCACAGTCGTTTCACTCTATGAATCTCATTGATGAGCTGTGAAACCATTTTAAAGACTTAAATCCTCAGTATACTCACGCAGGAGGATTTTGGGCTTTGAACAAATATAACATACTATGTTAAAATAAGATTTTCTGTATCGGGTATTCACCAGATTCGTAGGTGTCAGAAAATAGAGAGGAACTTGCAGAAGCAGCCCCCAAAGGAGACATCAAAGGTGTGATAATTTTCTCGATCAGTCCTCTCAGGGATGTAAAATATATTGGTACTGTTAGCTTGCAGTAAAGTTCTCGGATATCATTCAACAAGAGGAAGCACTAGGCTGTATGCGAGAAAAGCCACGAAGAGTGACCAGGCAGAGAAGACATCCATGCATTGGAGGGAAAACTAAATCATACACATCAATTTTCGAAGAAAGCTATAGCTGAATATTAAGAATGGTGATCTTGCACCTGGCGTTTTCAATTTACATGCGAATTTGAGGAAAAGGAGGTCAGTTTCGATACCTGCACACAACAAAAACACCACGCAACACACAAAGTCCATCAACCCAACGTCCCAACGCCCATTCAAGTCACAAAGAGGGAGCTAGTGGTGGATTTCGTTTCTATAAGATCAATACCTAGCACGCATCATCATATTGATTGATCGCTCATACAATAAATATGAGGAATTGGGACACGACAAATATTGTTCTTCAAGCCAACACGACCCTACAAAGAAGCAAATCAAAAGATTGAGGGAATCAAGAAGCCTTTTCATGCTTCCCATCTTTAGCCAAATCTCTTTCAGATCGGATTCTAGGCATAACTCGACTCAACTCGATATCCAACCATCAGTTGTAGAAGAGTGTGATTATGCTTACATTACTAAGCATTGCATTGATGGCCAGCTGGAAATTTTAGACACGGGATTTGTCAACAGAACTTCAACTGAAGATTTGATTTCATTGATTTTGATGTTTGGGATTTGATGTGGTTAACACACATGTCGCTATGTTCTAAAAAAATCAACTCCGATAGATAGAGACCATCATTCATCGGCAATCTAATCCAGATTTAAAGTTAAAGGATGAAAGGCATGATATCAACATTCAAAGTGCCGATTGCATCCACCGATTTCAGGATTTCCCAGAGAATATTCACGCAGCATTTAAGGATTGACAGAGGTATTTCAAGGAGCAGACCAACATCAAAGGATTTGTTCTAGATTTTCAGTAGAATTGATTTCCCATTCGATCATTTGTGTTGCGGAGGTTATGAAATTACGATCTCACTTCCAAGTGAATTTATTGTTTTCACAGTAAACATTCCCTTTACAATGACCTCCCAATGGTTTGTAAAGCAATAAGACTCGGCGTTATATTTCAATCATACAAAGGAATCATCCATATGTCACTTGTCAAAGTTATTAGTAATGGTTTAAAGGAGCTAGCAGAGCATCTGGAAGTTGCAGAATTCCAAGAAGGCAAACCATTTCCATACTTCTTGAAACAAAAGGAGATTTCTTTTAGATTATTTATTGTAAACACTTAGTTATGTAACGGATTGAGAGGGTGAGATTAGTTAAATAATCGTTGGAGGCTGATATGAGAAAGGGGGCCTCTTTTGGAGAAGACTACTTTTGAAACTGTGGATCATGATGAAATTGATGCCAATGGATGTCATTAATTCAATAGTTTGATTACTTGGAGGGTGTTGAATCATATGTCGTAGGTGTAAATGTTTTGTTTTGATTGATGTCATTGGTTGATGTCAAATGAGTGATATGATTCCCTTGATGAGAATGTTATATGTCAAATTGGAAACCAGTCACGAGTAAACAAATGGATGAACTCCAAAGTGGTCCCCTTATGGTGAAAGGCTTCCTCCGCGGAAGGGCTTTCTTGATTGAGTTATCCTAGAAGAATGGTTGGAGACCCAGTCATTATTGTCTTATCATGATGATTGATAAGATTGGCACAAATGGATGAACTTCCAAAGTGGTCCATTATGGTGAAAACCCTCAGGAAGGCAGCTACAGTTGAGTTATTCTAGAAGAATGGTTGGAGGATTATGCTTGTATGAGGAATAACAGGGTGAAGATCAAGAAATTGTTGGTGAAACTATCCCTGGGTGGATAGTGCTTGTCATTCCACCATTACGGTGGGTATGTGGAATGTCACATAACTCCTCACAGTTTGAAAGGTTATGGCCTTCACAGAAGATGAAGGATCCCTCACATGAGAGCTTGAAACTTTAAAGGTCAAAAGAGTCAAAGTGACCTAAAAGAAGAGAAAATGATAAAATAAAATTGAAAAAATCAAGAAGGAATATTTATGGAAAATGGTTATCCCTAAAAATAAGGAAAATAGGTTAAGTGACCTAGAAATGGGTTAATATTATTTATTCAAGTTGGATTATTTAAATAATCAGAGGAAGCAAAATCAAGAAATGATAAAGTAAGATTGAAAGAAAATCAGAGGATTATTTGCTTTGGAAAATGGTTAACCCTAAGAAATAAGGAAAATGAGTCAAGTGACCTAGAAATGAATGAAATATTATTTCAATAATTTTAATGGAGAATTAGAAATGGACCCAACCCTAAAATGGGAAAGTGGGATGACCCAAGTGACTTAGAATATGTTTTAAGGAAGCTACTTGGAGTATAAATAAGAAGCAAGGAGCTCTCTCATTTTAATCATACTTGGGAATATTGAATATCTATATGTGTCTGAGGGTTTTACTATTGATTTCCAGCAGGAAATTCTGAGGAGAGGAAATTGAAGAAAGAAGGCCGAAATGCAAAAAAAGATAAATTCTTTTGAAGGAGTTATACCTTGCTTTCTATGGTATGTTATTTTCAGGTCATCTCATATTTTAGATATGTCTTACTGTTTTTGTAATGATTCAGATCTTGAAATCGCTATGAAAGTGATACAACATATCAGTATCTTTGGTTAAAATTCAGCTTGTGGGTCGTTGTAGTTTTGGAGTTACACTCAATGGAAAAAAGGGTTTGTGGCCGATCCTGAAACTAGTCAAAACCGAGTGTTTCGGGTAAAAACGTCATAACTTCTTCATAAGAAGATCTAATTCAGTGAGACAAAATGTCGGTTTGTTAAGTCTGTATCATGCTGTGTAACAGTTTCAGATAATTTCATCAAATAGTTTGTGCGAGAACTCTCTACAGGACGCTCTCTCTCTAGAATAAACCGAATTCAGCAAGGTATGCCATTTTACTATAACTCCTTTTTGAGAGGTTCCAAAGTAGTTCCACCTGGATGAATTGCATAAAAACACATTGAATAACATTGTGTATCAGTTTCATATCTTTATACATTTACAAGTTCCAAGTTATGATTACCTCAAGTTAGGGTTGTTAACTAAAATCCCATAACTAGGCATGTGAGACTAAAGAAAAGTTTGATGAAAATGCTAGTCTCTTGCTGTTAAAAGTTAAGAAGGAAGGTTTGAAGGAATGTGATCCAGATACATAAGGTCTATTTCAGAGCTACAAATCATATTTTGATGATGATAGAAATTGATGAGGCTTTTAGTTTGAGATACATATTTGAGTAGCGTGTGGTTGAGACAAGTGTGGTTGATGAGTTAGCACATGAGGTGTATAGTTGATGATGTTGGTACGAGGAGGTTGATTACAGGTTTGGTGCATGGTTGATGCACTTGTTTATAGCACAGGTTGGCAGGTGCATGGTTGATGCTCTTGTTTATAGTGCAGTTGATATATGTTGAGGATTTGTTTTCATCTCGGTTGATCTTTGAGAATGCAAAGTCTGCCATAGAGTTGAATGCTCTTGTGAGGGGTTGTACTCTATTACGTTGTAGGCGATAAACCCCAAGGATTGTAGTCCATTAATAAAAATAAAATTGTACATACATCTTGTGTTCTTTGTGTGTGTTCATTGTGGTAAACTTGTTGATGATATATTGTTGATATGTGCTCCACATCTAGCGGTTATAAATGACAACAATGGGTAATGAATAAATGTTGAATACTAGTGATGAGTTTTTTGTGCAAGAAGAGAGTGTTTGGAAAAGAGCCCCACACTCATTCACCCACCTACAGTGTGGTGATTGTGTCCAACAATTGTTAGTATCAGAAGCGGAGCCTTGACACAAACCTTAACAAGCTTGAAGGAGATCCATAGACACACAAATGGATGATGAAGTTCCAATCCTTGATGAAGAAACTATTCGACTTGGAGAATAGGAAGTAAGGAAGTGTATTTGATGACAATGGGAGCAGCTATTTGGAGAGTAACAACCATGGGTGGATATGTTCCATTGAAGAACAGTCAAAGTTTTCATCTCAAAATGAAGATGAGCCATTGGCTCTCAAGAGACAATTCTTAGTGGACTCTCAAGCCTATCAAAGAGAGCATGGGACAGTAAGCTTTCCGTCCATCCATCCTTCCTTCCATCCTCCATCCATCCATCCTTTGTCATCCTCCCGTCCATCCATCCATGTCCATTCCATCCTTCCATTCCATTCCTTCCCGTCCGGCTCCGTCCGTCCATTCCTCCTTCCTTTCCTTGCCTATCCATTCCATTCCATTCCATCCATTCCGTCCTTTTCATCCATCCTTCCTCCATCCATTCCATGTCCATCCATCCATTTCCATTCCATTTCCAATCCATTCTTCCATCCATCGTCCGTCCATCCATCCATCCATCCTCCATTCCTTCCGTCCATTCCATCCTCCTTCCTTCCATTCCATTCCATCCATCCACTGTCCGTCCATCCTTCCATTCCATTCCATCCATCCTTTCCATCCACCTCCTTCCTTCCTTCCTTCCTCCTCCATTCCATTCCATCCTTCATCCATCCATCCATTCCATTTCCTCCTCCATGTCCATTCCGTCCGTCCTCCATCCATCCATCCATTCCTCCATCCATCCATCCATTCCTCCGGTCCTTCCTCCATCCATCCTCCGTCCTTCCTTCCATCCGTCCATCCATTCCATCCTTCCTCCTTCCATTCCTCCATCCTCCATCCATCCTCGTCCATCCATCCGTCCATATCCTCCATCCATCCATCCATTCCATCCATTCCATTCCTCCTCCATCCTCCATCCTTCCTTCCTCCGTTATCCATCCATCCATCCATTCCATCCATCTTCCATTCCATCCATCCGTCCGTCCATCCTTCCGTCCTCCATCTCCCATTGTGTCTTAATGGTATATTGCTGATATATGTTGTTGATATGTGCTCACATCTAGCGGTTATAAATGATAACAATGGGTAATGAATAAATGTTGAATTGCTAGTGGTGAGTTTTTGTGAAGGCGTTTGGGAAAAGAGGCCCACACTCACCCTCTAAGTGTGGTAGGTGTGTAGAAATATGGGTTATTTTGAAAACCCATAATGTCGGACCCCTATGCAGACGACATATTCCTTGATATTGTGAGGGTCATCACGATTAGTTTCTTCGATTATGTTCTTCTTTTCTTGTCCTTATTCTATCTCTTCTTTTCAGCTGTGTTAAATTTGTTTTGAATTCATTTTATATGCTCCTTACACATAGTTGATATATATGTGTTGTGTTTCCATGGTGACTGGTAAGAATTCACTCCAGATAAGTGCTATGCATCTAGTTATCAACCTTCGGTCTTTTTTCCCTCAAAGTTGTAGTGAAAATTCATCCTTGATCGATGCCTTCACTGTGATGGCCTTTCTTTTTATGCTACTATATCATGATTATCAATTGTGGAAAGATAGACTTACTTTGCCTCATTTTCTGCAAGTATTCAATCTCTGTTATTGTCTCTTTTATTCGGTTTTCATTTGACTCCATAAGCTTAATGGGTCTTTTCAAAATCATGCAACCCCAACCTTATTAAAATCTTCTCTGATAAGAAATATGGCCTAACTATTGTGATTATTGAATATTCATGAGTAAAGAGCCCTTGGCTGTTGAGAGAACTCTCTTTGAGTGTATTAGATTCCGGAAGTACCTCTAAATCAATTTTCGAGGATTAACTGCGCAACCCAAGTCAAGCTACGAAGACAACAAATAAAATTTTCTTTTAAAAATGTGCTAAAGCTTGGCTCTAATGCGACTAGAGTCCAACTCTTCACGACAACATTTTTTTTTTGGCGTCGTTGTCGGGGGTGGAGGACGAAGTTATCTTCACTGGGATACGACAAAGGTTCGAATCTATTTCCTATTGGTGAACATGGGATAGATGTTTGGTTGGTTGTGATTATTCACCTAGCGAATCCTTGGTTCATAGACTCTACGTTTTAGATTGGCGACTCAGATCTCAAATGTCAAATTCCTTACGCTGCAGTCGTTTTGCAAGGCAGCTAAGTGACAAGGTTCGAGTTTTTGCAGGTCACTATTGATCTGAGCCGCGTGGTCTGGTCTTAGTACTTTATGGGAAGTATACCAGCCCTAAGGTAAGATCCCTATGTTGGAATAGATATTGAAAATTTGCTCTATTCATTGTTTTCATCCCAATGTGTTCGAGAATAACATCAAACTTATTTCCAAATTATCTCTAACTTACATCAGATTGTTGAAGGCCTTGCAGAGTTTTTTGTATGCGCGCTGTTTTTTTTTGTGTTGAAAATATCGACATTCCTCAACAAACGATGATGTAGAATTGAATAAGCCTCCAAACGTATATGAAATTTTTAAAGTAAGCAGTACAGAATGCAAAGAACAATTGCAAGTACCAAACCTAAAGTAATTTCATTGAAGACAATATTTGAGAAATGGAGATTTTATCAAACAAGCTATCAGAAGATGAGATTTGAGAAATGCGAGGTGGCAAATTTTCTAATTATGCACCTGGTATTCCTTCTCATGCAAGAGCTTTATATATCGATTCCAAATTCCTCGAAAGAAGTTGCTCTTCCGTCTTGTATACGTGAGATGGTCCGAGATGAATTGATTTCTTCCATATTATTTTATTATTTTCTCAAATTGCATGGAGTATTTCAATGAGACTGACGTGTTGGTGGGATTGTTATTTGTTTGTGTGGTAAGGTTGTACCCAATTAGTGGAAAACTTTCAAGCTCTTCGCATAGGGGGAGAAAGGTAAAGAAACAAATGCAAATATTTGCAAGAAAGGTAAAGAAACAACTGCAAAATATTTGCATTATAAAGACTCTTTTCCATCATATCATACATGGTTTCATGATTCAAACTGGAGATATAGTATTTGGAGATGGTAGCGATAGTGAGTCAATTTATGGAGGCAATTTTCCCGATGAAAATTTCATGCTGAAGCATTCCAATGCAGGTGTGGTTTCCATGGGAAATTCAGGGTCTGATTCTAACGGATCTCAATTTTTTATCACAATTGTGAAAGCATGCCAGTTGGATGGTCAGCATGTTGCATTTGGAAAAGTTATACAAAGAAATAAAATGCAGCCGATATCATGGCCCACTCTCGGATATTATAAGGAAAAAAGGTAGTTTTCATAACAGGAACAAATGAGCATGGAGAGAAAATTTCCATAATTGTTGCTACTAAAGGTCAAAACCTGAAATACCACTATAATCAAAATGCATGTGATTACCGAGCATTGTGGAAAGATCTGGACATCACTTATGACAAGTTCATTCGCACAACAAATCCTTGCCATGAAGAAATCGTGAAGAATTTTTATACAGGAGTTTTTGACAAGGGGAAATATCTATCATGCAGAGTATAAGAAACTTTACTATATCAATTGTGAGGAATACAAGGGTGGCTTAAAGAGCCTTCTCATTTTATAGGGCGATGGTTGAAAGGGGAAGCCCTGTGTCAAATGACAGTTGATAAACAATTACAAACACATGAATGTAGTGAAGCAGAAATAATGGCAGAGGCATCATTGCCAGTAAAGGACGTACAGGAATAATCTAACCCTCACGACCGCATGCAAGAGATGTCATGAAGAGGACCCACACAAAGTTTACGCCGAGCTCTCTTTCGGAAATTCGGCTGACTTAGCGTTTGGATTGACTACTTCTCTTTTCCCGAAACCTGAAATCAGGGTTCCATCTCACACACAAATGCAGAGGGATTGAGGGTCCATCTCATGTGTAAAACGTTGATTGGCAAAGTTCTAGAACTCATTCTGTCTTCAGGATTTTAACCGGCAGAAGAATGAGCTTCTCCTCTTTTACTGTGAAAACCCGAAAGTCGAAACTCCGGTCTAATACACATGAGTCACTAAAGCTAAGCGCAAGCGCACAACCATTTCACTCTACGGATCTCATTGATGAGCTGTGTAACCATTTTAAATACTTAAATCCTCAGTATACTCACGCAGGAGGATTTTGGGCTTTGAACAAATATAACATACAGTGTTAAAATAAGATTTTCCTTATCAGGTATTCACCAGATTCGTAGGTGTCAGAAAATAGAGAGGAACTTGCGGAAGTAGCCCCCAAAGGAGATGTCAAAGGTGTGATCATTTTCTTGATCAATCCTCTCACGGATGTAAAATATATTGGCACTGTTAGCTTGCGGGTAAAGTTCTTGGATATCATTCAACACGAGGAAGCACTAGGCCATATGCGAGAAAATCCACGAAGAGAGACCACGTAGAGAAGACATCCACGTATCGGAGGGAAAACTAAATCATACACATCAATTGTCGAAGAAAGCTATAGCTGAATATTAAGAATGGTGGGCTTGCACCTGGCGTTTGCAATTTACATGAAAATTTGAGGAAAATGAGGTTAGTTTCGATACCTGCACACAACAGCAACACCACGCAACACACAAAGTTCATCAACCCAACGTCCCAATGCCCATTCAAGTCACGAAGAGGGAGCTGGTGGTGGCTTTAGTTTCTATAAGATCAACACCTAGTATGCATCATCGTATTGATTGATCGCTCATAAAGTAAATATGAGGAATTGGGACACGACAAATATGGTTCTTCAAGCCAACACGACCCTACAAAGAAGCAAATCAAAAGATTGAGGGAATCAAGAAGCCTTTTCATGCTTCCCATCTTTAGCTCAATCTCTTTCAGATCGTATTCCAGGCATAACTCGACTCAACTCGATATCCAGCCGTCAACTGAAGAAGAGTGTGATTATGCTTACATTACTAAGCATTGCATTGATGGCCAGCTAGAAATTTTAGACCCGGGATTTGTCAATAGAACTTCAACTGAAGATTTGATTTCATTGATTTTGATGTTTGGGATTTGATGTGGTTAACACACATGTCACTATGTTCTGAAAAAATCACCTCCGATAGATAGAGACCAACATTCATCGGCGATCTAATCTAGATTTAAAGTTAAAGGATGAAAGGCACGATATCAACATTCAAAGTGCCCATTGCATCCACCGATTTCGGTATTTCCTAGAGAATATTCAGGCAACATTTAAGGATTGACAGAGGCATTTCAAGGAGCAGACCAACGTCAAAGGATTTGTTCCAGATTTTCAGTAGAACTGATTGCCCATTCGATCATTTGTGTTGTGGAGGTTATGAAATTACGATCTCGCTTCCAAGTGAATTTATTTTTTTCACAGTAAACATTCCCTTTTAAATGACCTCCCAAATGTTTGTAAAGAAATAAGATTTGGTGTTATAGTTCAATCATACAAAGGAATCATCCATACGCCACTTGTCAAAGTTATTAGTAACAGTTTAAAGGAGCTGGCAGAGCATCTGGCAGATGCAGAATTCCAAGAAGGCAAACTGTTTCCATACTTCTTGAAACAAAAAGAGATTTATTTTAGATTATTTCTTGTAAACATTGAGTTATGTAACGGATTGAGAGGGTGAGATTAGTTAAATAATCGTTGGAGGAGGGTGAAACAAAAGGGGAGGGGGCTCTTTTGGAGAGAGCTCCTTTTGAAACGTGGAGTTATTTTGAAAACCCAGAATGGAGTAATACAGACGACGTGTTCACTTGATATTGTGAGAGTCATCACAGTCGATTATTTCAGTATGTTCTTTCTGTTGTCATTGTCATATTGTCTATCTCTTCATTTTTTCAACTGAGTTAAAATTTGTTTGGAATTCATTTTATATGCTCCTTACACATAGTTGATATATATGTGTTGTGTTTCCATGGTGACTGGTCAGAATTCACTCCAGATAAGTGCTCTGTATCTAGTTATCAGCCTTCAGTCTTTTTCCTCTAAAGTTGTAGTGAAAATTCATCCTTGATCGATGCTTTCACTGTGATGGCCTTTTCCTTTTCTTTTTCTACTACTATATCATGATTATTAATTGTTGAAAGATAGACTTACTTTGCCTCATTTTCCACAAGTAATACGATCACTGTTATGATCTCTTTTCTTTGGTTTTCACTTGACTCCATCGCCCAATAGGTCTTTTCAAATCTGTGCAACCCCCAACCTTATTAAAAATCTTCTCTGATAAGAAATTTGGCCTTCTTATTGTGATAACTGAATATTCCTGAGTAAAGAGCCCTTGGTTGTTGAGAGAACTCTCTATGAGTGTATTAGGTCAGAAGTACACTCTAAATCAATTTTCAGGGATTGTCTTGCTGCAACCCAAGTCAAGCTCCGAACAACAAATAAATTTTTCTTTTAAAAATGTGCTAAGGCTTGGCTCTATTACAGCCTAGAGTCAACTCTTGTGCCAACATTTTTTGGCATCGTTGTTGGGGACGGCGGACGAATTTATCTTCCCTGGGATACGACAAAGGTTCGGATCTATTTCCTGTTGGTGAACATGGGATAGATGTTCGGTTGGATGTGATTGTTCACCTGGCGACTCCTTGGTTCGTAGACTCTACACGTTTTCATTGGTGACTCCACTGATCTCAAATGTCGAATTCCTCCGCTGCACGGATCGCTGCAAGACGCTAAGTGACGAGGTTCAAAGTTTTTGCAGGTCACTTTATTGATGCGGGCACGTGGTCTACTGTTCTTGGCACTTTACGGGAAAGTACCATCCTTAGATGGAGCCCATGTTGTAACAGATTTTGGAAATTGCTATACTCAGTGTTTTCATCCCAATGTGTTTGAGAATCGCATCAAACTTATTTCCAAATTATCTCTAACTTGCATCAGATTGTTGAAGGCCCTGTAGGGTTTTTTGTATGCGCGCTGGTTTTTTGTGTTGAAAATATCGGCGTTCCTCAGATAACAATGATGTTGAACTGAATAAGCCTCCAAACTTATGTGAAATTTTTGAAATTAAGCATTACAGAATGCAAAGAACAATTGCAAGTACCAAACCTAAGTAATTTCATTGAAGACAATATTTGAGAAATGGAGATTTTATCAAACAAGCTATCAGAAGATGAGATCCGAGAAATGCGAGGTGGAAAATTCACTAATTATGCACCTGATATTCCTTCTCATGCAAGAGATTTATATATCCGATTCCAAAGTCCTCAAAAGAAGTTGCTCTTCCGTCTTATGCAGCATGGTCGAATGGAGACACATGTCTTACCATATTAGTTTATTATTTTCCTCGTTGCATGGGAGTATTTCAATGGATGACGTGTTGTTCGGATTGTTATTTGTTTGTGTGGTAAGGTCGTACCCAATTAGTGGAAAACTTTTGAGCTCTTCGCACAGGGGAGAAAGGTAAAGAAACAACTGCAAAATATTTGCATTATAAAGACTCTTTTCCATCATATCATATATGGTTTCATGATTCAAACTGGAGATATAGTATTTGGAGATGGTAGCGATAGTGAGTCAATTTATGGAGGCAATTTTCCTGATGAAAATTTCATGCTGAAGCATTCCAATG
>SNQJ01S0120016.1:15898-27354 GCA_010110895.2 Picea sitchensis
GAATTCATTTTATATGCTCCTTACACACAGTTGATATATATGTGTTGCATTTCCATGGTGACTGGTCAGAATTCACTCCAGATAAGTGCTCTGCATCTAGTTATCAGCCTTCAATCTTTTTCCTCTAAAGTTGTAGTGAAAATTCATCCTTGATCGATGCTTTCACTATGATGGCCTTTTCCTTTTCTTTTTCTGCTACTATATCATGATTATTAATTGCTGAAAGATAGACTTACTTTGCCTCATTTTCCGCAAGTAATATGATCACTGCTATGATCTATTTTCTTTGGTTTTCACTTGACTCCATCGCCCAGTAGGTATTTTCAAATCTGTGAAACCCCCAACCTTATTAAAAATCTTCTCTAATAAGAAATATGGCCTTCTTACTGTGATTACTGAATATTCATGAGTAAAGATCCCTTGGCTATTGAGAGAACTCTCTTTGAGTGTATTTTATCATAAGTACACTCTAAATCAATTTTCAGGGATTGGCTTGTTGCAACCCAAGTCAAGCTCCGAACAACAAATAATTTTTTCTTTTAAAAATGTGCTAAGGCTTGGCTCTATTATAGCCTAGATTCAACTCTTGTGACAACATCTGGAACCGTCTCTTAGAATATGGATCTGCTGATGATTTGTGGAGTCAGTTTTTGTCACCTGTATCTTTAGTTGCCTTGTCATGTTATTATGGATCTGATCATAAAATCAGAGGTTGGATCCTCTGTCTACTAATGCTCAAGAATCTGGAGATGATTTCCCACCTGCCAATTATTCTTGATAATGATCTTTTACCTCGGAGTAGTGAATGGAATCTCCTTCCAATCCCTTCCAACATGGGACTATTATCTTTGAATTCTTCACCCTTTAACTGCCAATAATTGCACGCCTTAAAATATGGGATATATGCTTGATTGCTGCCAAATTGTTTGTCAATTATATCTTTTTCAAACAACTATAACCTTGTTTAGGTGTATTAGAATAATAACCTCGCTTTCAACATTCTTGAACTGCAACTTATAAAGGAATAACGAAATCCGTAAGCTAAGCTTCAAGTTTTCAGGATATTAACATTTGACGAAGGAGTTGTCTTGTTCAGATTGTCACCTCACCGTCAGTGTAGAGTGGTATTGTTATTTAAATCAGCTGTAGAAAACATCATGCCTTTCCCAATCATAAATCTTATACAACTCAAAAAATTGAACTTGCATGTATTTTATTAGAGAGCACAAAACATTGGGTTGAATTATCAAGTAACAACCCATATCACTCCCATTTCTGTCATTGGGTATTCAGCAGAAAAACCTGGTGGGGGATAATGTCATTGACATCCAGAGTTCGACATCTGGGTATCATGAATCCAAATGTATGTCTCCTTCAAAGGAGATGGATATAATAGGGGGAGGGAGGAATATATACTACTTTGTTTCTTCAATCTATTGAGTTAGTGTTTCCTAGGCATATATTATGTGAAATAATTTGGTACTGCAACTAATTTGACAGTGTTGCTACTCGATTTCAATGTCAATCATTGCCTGAGCTTCAACCAAAGGTTCCAAACATTTAAGGAGCTAGGACCAGATTCAGAGTCCAAGAAGCACATAGTATAATAACCTTATTGGCTAGACACAATCATGCCAAATATCACTGTTGTGCTGAGAATATCAGGATGCAGATTGTGTTCCCTTGCTAATACAAATGGAACAATTCCTTGAGGAAGTGCAACGTACGCAATTGCAATATGCAAAATGCGACCTTGAAGATCAGATATAATTGAAGAAACTGCCATAACTGCCTGTCCAGTAAGAAAATGAAGAACCATTCCAAAGATTTCATTTGATAAAATCGTTATAGAACCTTCAAGAATCTGAGGCATATCAAAGGGCCACCTGTAAGAAGTCAGAGCCTAGCTAATTCCAATAATACTTGCATAGGTGTTTGGATTTCAAATTTTTTTACACCAGACTATGTTGAGGATTAGGTTGATCACAACAACTGCTAGTGGTGATTCATTTCATTCTCCAATAGCTTCGCCCAGTAGCCTTGGTGTAAGAGATGTCGTAGAGCTTGAGGTGATCTTGGAGAGCCTTGGACTGTCTTTATCCTCTGATCTTGAATTTTCCATCATAATACCTTTTTTTTCAAAACTGAAGTCCTATTCTTGGGGGTCTTCCTCAGCCTTTGGTGGTTGGAGTATCACTCCTCCAGTGCCAGTTTGATCATTGAGAGGAGTGGTTTATCCTCTTTCTTCTTTGATATTATCAAACTCTCGACGCGAGCTATCTCCCATGATAAAATTACTTCCACCCAACAATTGAAAACCTCCTTCAGACACCAGAGAACTACTAGAACTCCAAACAAACATATGCAACTCCTTGGCATCAACGTGAATCTTAGGAAAGCTTACGGAACCTAGAATTTCCTTGATCAACTGCACAACATTGGGTGAAAAACTCGCTCCCAAATGATATTCGTTACACAAAATCCCACTACGAGAATGGATGAGACCACCACCATGTAGTTGTCATTGTTCTCTGCTACTTCCATGTACCGAATCCCCCTGTATACCATTTGTTATCAGCATGTGAGAAATGCCAACTTGAAGGTGTTTTGTATGTTGTTCTGTCTTCATGCCAACACCTAAACTCATCCTTCGACAGCCACATATCCATCATTGGCCCTCGTTGCATAAGGGTTTGATCTTCTTCCAAACACAACCTATCTAAGACCGTCATCCAAACAAGCCTGATAAAAGTTTGTGATTGACACTTGGATAAGCACACTCGACAACTACAGAGCTACGTTTGATTCCATAATGTGATAATAAAACTGACACATGAAGTGCTGTGGTTTTATCCCTGGGTTTTATTTTTATTTTTTTTAAATTATGTGGGCAATATACCACATTGACAAGGGGATAACAAATTTAAGTGTTTATATATATTGATGAATGCATTGTTTTTGACGAAGTGAGCCCGAGGATATGCAATGGAGCTTGGCGCTTGTGCGTTGGGCTTGTGTATTGTGTTGACTTGGCGCTATGAATGCAGGTCCTAGCTCTCGTTGTTGAGTACTTGGAGATTGACCCTAGGAAAATATATATTTTTGAGAAAATGTTCTTCAAACAATTTTGTATTTTCAGAAAAAATATTGTCCATGTCTCTATAATAGGCCCAGGAGTCTATTTGAATCCAATATTAAAAATGCCCAATTTTGTTTCGGTAAGAAAAACCTATCATAAAAAGGATTTGTACTTGATCCATAATGTTTCTCAAATCGCATTCATTGATGAAGGATTTTACCAAAATAGATATGGGAACACAACATGTAGCCACCATTTATTATGTGACATCTTTGGACAGGTGTTGATAGCCTTTTGTCAACTTTGCATTTTCACTATGCGCCATGAGAAATTTGCTTTATGCCTGAAATAGATATCAGTCAGAGTACTAATTTCCTATAGTTTATAGGGTCCTAACTGAGTTAGCAAGCTGAACGAATTGTTACAGATATGCTTCCAACAATGGAAATCGAAATGGTGATCCCTTCTTCCTGGCTCACAAACCAGCTTGACGAACATGGATGTCTAGTTGTTAAACATCAACAAAGCTAAGGATTTATAGACTGTCAGGTTTACAATCATTCAAAAACTTGGCTAAAGTTTACAACTATTCAAACACATATTCAAACACATATTCAAACACTTGGCGATTTGTGTCCATGAGTGTCTTGCATGAAGCAATTGTGTCTGTCAGTGTCTTGCATGAAGCAAAGTCATGCGATGAGATAATCCTTGGCTAAGCATAAGCATTTAATGTTCTATATTAATTCTAGCCTCAAGGGCTAGCATTAATCTACCTCTTCGAAATGTAGTGTAAATATATCATGTATTCCTAAGTTTCAAATGAAATTGCCTAGATATGAGGTCAAATAAGGCCTCAAAATTTCTAATTGGTTAAACAAAAGTGTTTTAAATATTTGGTAGGCCAAGAAAAAGTGTTAAATGGATATGTAAATAAAACTTAGGGTTAAATTATTTGATTTGTGTGTTRAAGTATTTGAAAAATGGAAATTGTTTACAATAGTCCATGTTGTTGTGAGGCGGGGACTAATAAGGGTTATGGCCTCTTGTTRGTCCCTACCTCAAGCATGGACTATAGTTTTTCGATCATTAGTCAAAGTCTTTTGACTTTGTATTATTTCCCTGGATTTTGTAATCATAACCCAAGTTTGCCCAAAAATGTTTATTATTTAAACTTTTGTAAAATTAAAAATGTTTTTTTCAATTATTACTAATTTATTTTCAGATTTTTTAATTGGTCTATATGTAACTGATGGGACTAAATAGTTGTGGTGGTGGGATATTATTTTCAAATATTTTCCAGAATGGGAAAATGAATTTTGATAAAACAAATTTGTCATTGGCTAGTTCTAAGGTTCATTGTTATAGATGTGCCTCGGCTCCTCACCGCCTCACCCACTGCAGTCGATGTTCTGACAACCTCCCTCCTCTGCTCCACACCGCCTGGAAACCTACCTCCTCTGCTCCTTCCCCTTGGAAACCGTGTGTTGATCAGTCCTTTGCCAAGTGTCGATATTAAAACATCCCTAAAATATCCATGTCCCTCTTCTCGCAATGGGGTTGATTGAACCTTGTTGCCATAACCTTCAACGGGGTTGATTGAACCTTTCTACCATAACCTTGAGCTTCTTCTTCAGTAATTTTGAAACACCTCTAGCATGCATTAGGGTAGGGTAGCCATTGCTATTTCTGAAGAAAGAAGCTCTGGCCATGAAGGAATCCCACAACAAGCCTCTCTAATAGTTGTAGAGAATCCATGGCACTTCACATCCCTTACGAGGTTTAGCTCTCGGCATGAAGGAATCCAACAAGACACTTCTCATCCCTTGCAAAGACTTCTTGAGTAGCGGTAGACCAGTCGTGCCACTTCTCATCCGTTGCAAGGATTTCTCCAGTTGTAGCCATAGTGGAGGACTCATCAATCTAGAGGTAGGATTGAGGTAAACTGTTTCAAAACTATATATGATATTTTTTAAATTTAGTACATAAGAATCCAAAGCAATAAATATGACAAATATTTCATTCCTTAAAATATTCGATATTTTTGCAAAAAATCGTATTTAGTTAATTCATTCAAATAGAAAATATGATAAATGGTTAGATGTGTTAGAATACTTGGACCTGGATATATAGTTGAAGAGGCCCTTCTCTCTCAATCAGTTCCCAACGGCCAAGGAAAGGCCCCTAATGTCATTTTCCCCGTCTCTACTAACTAAATTGATGCTCTGCCTTCTTCACAAAAATCGTCGGATAAAAAAGTCAAAAACTGAGGGAAATTTTTTCTTTTAAAATGGCATGGATGCCCAACTACTATCGGCAAAAAATTGACAAAGCCATGATTTTTTCAACAACCCGGTTTTGGTATATTTTTTCGACCAATTTCTCAGCCTATAATTGATTCACTGAATAACTAATAAATCATTGATTAAGCATTATTTAATCTGATATTCCATACTAAAACCAATGAGTGAATACACAAACAAAATTAACCAATACAACAAACTATTGAGACACGGCAGACTATTTATTGCTTGTTTTTGTAGTTTCAATACTCCACGCTGACGAGTTTCCCTTTTTTAATTCATTCCCTTGCATTTATTAGATTCGCAAATGGAAAATATAACACTATATTTCCAGCAAAGAAGTCATAGAATTAGCTAACCTGAAAGTCTCTGAGGAAAAATAATTCTTGAAGATTGAATAAGGCTGAGAGTATGAAATTTAAGCTGGAAATTTCTGCAATTTAATCTTCTTGTAGCCATGAGAAGTATTGTGGTTGAACAGTGATTGTTGGCCCATGATTGTGCATTGCTTCTCTACAGGCACTCCATGTTGAATGCAGAAGAATGTGTGTCTCATAGAGCCGTAAGCGGGAGAATTGAATTGGAGGTGGCCTTTGTTGTTTTCTTCATTTTTGCTAAAATTTTGATTGAAAGGGAATTTACGGGGAACAAATACAAAAATATTTCCTCCATTCCAACATAGGCAATCATTATAATCAAAAATATTTCCTCCATGCCAACATAGGCGGTCATTAAAATCCAAAAGAAAAAAACATAGTGGAAGCAACAAACTTGATACAAAGTCTTCAATTTTTTCACTAAGAATCTATGTTAATACGCCATCTCTTGTTAAACCAAACACAAAATCTCTGAAGGTTGAGTGAATGCCAATCACATATGTTGAGAATTTAGTTTTTAAGATTCCAACCAGAGTAATGAAAACAAATGTTTCACCTTTATAAAGTGATGTCCTGAGAACATAAGAAATGATCCTGCCCAACTCAGTTTTCTCCGAGGATTGGTTCTATTCACTAACATAACCGAGCACACAATATCCATTACCATCGATATCTATCAGGGGGCTTAGTTGCACGTTTCCTAGAGTTATACTATGTGTTACCACGCTGCAAATGTAATAGCATGCGTTGCCAAGTGCAAAATAGATAGAATGTGTTGGAACCTGGGAACATGGATTGGCAAGTCCGAACTTGGGAGTTTCAAGTTATCTACTTTATTGTTATAGATAGTTGTGAGCAATGAAAATTTCCCAGAAATCTTCGATACTTTTAACTCTTTTCTGATTTTTAGGAATACATTATTCAACATAATGTTTTTCAAATCGTGCCCACATAATAATTCTTTGTTTTAAGAAGATTGATGTCTAGCATTTTGAAATGCTTTTTACTTAATTAGTTTAACAGTGTGACATTGCAGAAAATAGTTAGGAAACAATAACATTTGGAGTCCTCTTATGGATAATCTAAATAGAAGTTTTGTTCACATAGTGCTACCCTTAACTTGTTTTCTTCAAGCGATACGTGGTAGGAAAATGTTTAGAAGGATAGTCCTTCAACTATTTCTATGGAATATACACTAATAGATAGTTTTTTATCAATTTACAGCATGACATCTCATTTATACAAATACTTAAAATAAGTATATTCCGTTGTTTATTTGCTTACACGCGGAAAATCTACTACAATTTCACCTTGTTTCCCTCCAACATCTCATTACTTGAGAAAATATGCAGAGTAGTCTAGTTGAAAGCATAAACTAGATCTTTGGCACAATGGGCATGGACGCCATGGCAGATCCCATGGGAACTGGCCATGGCTTCCATGGTTGCGCACCTTAGGTCATGGACGAGCCGAGACCTCCTCCACCACCTCACACATGCAATCAAATGAGTGTCATGCCTCTTGGTTGAACATATAACACTATTGCAATCACTTTCCAAACCAAATTAATGCATGAGTTCAAGCTCAATGCAATCTTGTATCAAAACCAAGACTAAGCCGAGATAGGAGTACTATACTACGAGTTTAAATGAACACTTAGTATATTTAAACAATCTGTGAGGCACGAAGGAAGAGGTCGGCCATGGCAACCATGACCATACCCTATAGGTGGTGGGCCATGGAATCATGAGTCGGGCCTAGGACAATGCACAGAGGAGAAACCTTCGAGTAAAACTTTAGCAAATGAGCGAAACCTTCGAGTAAAACCCAAACCCTAGCCATGAGTTCGAAAAAGAAACCTTGGAGTAAAACCCTAGCAAATGAGCATGAACAAAGGCAAAAATGGCTTTCGTTGAAACTTTGCCATCGAGTGATTTGGGAGGACACGTGGGCTTTATGCAAGTCGCATGTAGCATGCAAGCCCCGTCTTTTTTTTTTTCTTTAATTTCATATTTATTTTATTTTATTTATTTAAAAAATTATTATTTATTTATTTGATTAAAATTATTTTATTTCTATATATAATATTTTATTTATTTTTATCATAATAATTAATATAATATTTTATTTATTTTTATCATAATAATTAATATAAGTGATAATTAAAAATAATAACAATAAAATAAAATAATTTAAAGAGGATTAATATTTTATTTTATTTTTCTTTCTACACAAATTAATTAATATATTTATAATGGTAATGATATAAATAACCTATAATTATATAATAGTTATAGAGATTAATAAACACATTTTTTTATATAAAGGTATTATATATATTAAAAAAAAAAATTCATATACATGACCTATATTTACCCAATTTGTCATATAAAAGCAATGAAGGAATATTAATATATAACAATTAAGAAAAAATGAGTATGTGAACATGTAACATGATAGGGATATATACTAGGTATGACATAACAGGTAGCATACTAAATTTAACAATAAATATATTTATTGATCCCTTTAACCAAATAAATACCAATTAACCCCCCCACATATATAGTGATTTACTTACTAATAGAATGATTATTTTATTTTTATGGAAGAGTGATTAACTAATAGAATGATTATTTTATTTTTATGGAAGAGTGATTAATTGATTAATGTTTAATAATTAATTATAGATAATTTATTTACGTAACTTTTTGTTAAAGATTAATAAACTAATTAATTAAGAGATTAATGATCCGGATTTTATGAGCAAAATGAAATGACTACAGATTATTATCAGATGCTTAACACATAATAACAGAGATACAGTAAAACTGGTTTTCTATTCAATAAAGAAATAGGCTGAAACTGTAAAATGCAGTGGAAAACAAGCTTGCTGGAATGGTGGCGGCTTATCTCTGAGAAGAGATGTGACGGTTGCGCTTATTCACAATAAAATGATTACAATGAGGCTCTCAAGGTATTTTTACATTAAACAGGAGTTTCAAAAGCCACAAACATCCAAAAACCTAACCCTATGAGATGTAGCGCCAAAAGTCATGTGGGCCCCGTTTGGGTAAGTCAGTACATCAACTTCCCGAGGTCGTAACTTTTGCATACGATCTTCGTTTTAGGTGTATGATAGCCCATTGGAAAGATCTATCCGAGGACTACAACAACTGCACAAAATTTCATAATTAAACTTTGTGATCGCAACATACCCCAAAAAACATCGTTTAGGGCCTCAAAACGGCTCCAGAAGTTCAGGACCCGAAAAACTGCTAAAAATAGTAAATTATCAAAATTGCTAGAAAGTTATTTTGAGCCAGCTGGAAAAGGTGGGTGGCCATCGATATCCACCTGGATCAATCCTCCATCCTTAGAAAGAAATGGTCTCCATTGTGTTGAGTTCCCCCATCAGATGAGGAAATTTTTGTTGAATTTGGCCCCAGGTGAGCCATGTACCTTGGTGCAGGAGCTGCCCTCCTTTGACGACTCGATAAAGTTGGATCCTTTGTTGTCGAGTGCCCTTAATCCATGTTTCCACAATCATATCACTGGATGCCTGTTGTATGCAGTCGGGGTTGAGCTATGTTGGTGTCAGTTGTTTTGCTACATCCGAGGTGTCCAATAATGGTGGGAAATAAGGCTGAAGGAGGTCCACATTGAACACTGGGTGTAGGCCAAGGAAAGGAGGAATGTTGAGCACAAAAGAATTATCCCCCACATCCTTGGTGATGGTGTACGACCAATAACGGAGTGGGCGAAGCTTCTGATGGGGTCATGTAAGGCGTTATTTTTGCAAGTGCAACCAAACTTTGTCGCCCACCTGGAACTTATGTGGAACCCGATGTTGATCATGGCACTGCTTGTAATTTTCATTAGACTTTTGTAAGATATCTCAAACCTGTTGGCGGATGTGTTGGATCCTCTCAATGAACAGAGTGGCTTTGTCAGCCTCAGTTGGAGTAGGAGAGGAGTACGTCAAGGTGACCACAAGGGGAAGTGCAACATCATGGGACCCAATGGTTGGAATCTCAACCCCACCTGAAAGGGGCCGTGGTCGGTTGAGCTATGCAGGGCTCGGTTGTAGCTATGTTGGACATAGGGAAGTCTCTCATCCCATGTGCGAGGGTTCTTGGAATTATACATGCGCAGGATATGCACGATCATTCGATTTACAACCTAGGTTTGGCCATCTGTCTGGGGGTGGAAGGCCATGGATTTGGTGAGCTTGGTGTCCAGCAGTGACCAGAGGATCAACCAGAATGTGCTAATAAATCGAATGTCCCGACTTGAGACAATGGTTTGTGGGATTCCAAAATGTACCCAAACTCGTTCAAAGAAGAACTTGGCAGTGACTTTTGCTATGATGCTCTTCTTGCAAGCAACCATAATCGCCATCTTAGAAAAGTGATCGACAACAACAAAAACACAGTCATTTCCCTGCTTAGTGGATGGGAGGTCCGACATGTAGTCCATTGAGATGGATTCCCATGGTCTCTTAGGAGTAGGAAGAGGGGTGTATAGGCCCTGGATCTTAGTGGTTGGTTTGGAAATAGCGCAGGTAGTGTAAGACCTGATATACTTGCTAACCTCTTGTTGAAGTTTCGGCCAGTAGAAATGTTTTTGTACCATCGCCACTGTCTTTTCGACGCTGAAGTGTCCTGCCACCCAGATGTAGTGGGATTCCCAGATCAGCTTCGCTCGCTCACTTGAGGGAACACATATATGGCCCAACTGACACAACAAGCCATCCTGAAGATGGAAATTATCGACAACTGCCTTTGTAGCCAACATTTGGTAGGTGGTGGTGAAGTTGAGGTCTGTCTCATAGAGTTGGGGCCATCTAGATGTCTCATGGCCGCAGAAGTCTAGCACTATGGTGAGTGTCGCGACTGGTGGTCTACTGAGGCAATCAGCGACGCGGTTGGTGCTTCCTGTTTTATACTTGATGTTGAGGTGGAATTGCTGCAAGTATGTGGACCACTTTTGATGGTGGTCATTCTATAATTTTCCTTATGTCTGCATGAACTGCAGTGGCTTATGATCAATGTGGATGATTGTCTCCCTCCCAAGAATGTAATGTCTCCATTGGCGGCAGGCTTGCACAATGGAGTACATTTATTTGTCGTAAGTAGGGTACTTATGGACAACATCTAATAGTGTCACACTATGATAGGCAATGGGGTGGTCGTGTTGCGTGAGAATGACACCCACAACATAGTCTGAAGCATCAGTCTCAATCTCAAAGGGCTGCTGCAGGTCTGGTAGTGAAAGTATTGGGGCTAAACACAAGAGTTGCTTCAAATCATCGAACGCTTGTTGTTGGGGCTGGCCCCATGCAAATGTTTCCTTACCACCACCCCTGGTTATTTGGCTGAGGGCCCATGCAATATGGGAGAATCCCAACACAAATCTGCGGTAGAAATTAGCAAGGCCCAAAAAGCTCCAAAGCTCAATGAGTGTGGTTGGGGTTGGCCAGTCACGGATGACTTGGATCTTGTATGGATCCACATGTACACCATGTTTATCAATGATGTAGCCTAGGTAATGGACCTTGTCCATGCCGAAGGAGCATTTTTCCAAGTTGGCGTATAGCTTGTGTTGTCCCAGGGTGTGCAAAACTTGTTGAATATGCTACAAGTGTTCGGCCCAAGTCTTGCAGTAAATGAGAATGTCATCAAGATACACCACTAC
>SNQJ01S0120017.1:0-22293 GCA_010110895.2 Picea sitchensis
TGCGTACTATCTTCAAAAGTGTGATTTTGAGAAGCTGATAAGTGTAACTTTCTTCATGAAAATGATCTTAAAGAAGAGTTAGATCTTCCATCATCATGTCATTATCATGTCATCATTTCGATAACCAAAAATGTGGATAACAGGCACCTTGAAAAAGGGGCGTTAACTTCCACCAAGAATTAAATACCGTATTTGGACTCCACTGGCCCGGAGAACCAAAAGCGGCTCGCTAGACCTGAAATAAATGCCTTGCAGGCTGGTAGGTGGATGGCTTGATGAGGGATGGGGAGGTGAACCGCCTATCCGTAGAGCCATCATGACTGACCAGCGCAAGGGTAATCATGCCACACGCAACCTCGCGAGAGGATAAGGTGTATGGCTGAAACAATTGAAAGGCGCAGACGCGAGGGGAACTCTGGCAAGTTCTATGCAGAGTGAGTGACTGCAGGGAGGAGGGGATTGCAACCTTCGCTCCTGGGCACTGGAAGACGAAGAGACGCAGGTCTCAGGACATCGTGGTCTCAGCTCGGGGGTGGCTAGTGGTAAATCCATTAGGAGTCACTATGCCTACGGTTGGGTGGAAACGAGCACCCCTCTCAGCAGTTGCTTCCATTATTGAAGTTATTTCTGATAAGTGTTTTTCTTATATTGCATTGAAATTTATATGCTGTCACATATGTTCATGGACTTGTGGAATTGTAAATGTTTCCTGTGAAGGAATTGTCTGTATAACAATTGTTAATATGGAGTAGATGTTAATTCATAGAACTTGTGAAATTGTAAATGATTTCAGCATGAGAATTACCGTGTAGTGCTTGATATGAATGAGTTGGTATATGCTTAACACCGAGGAAACCGTGCTCGACTTACGTTGATAAATGAATCTAATCATGCCCAGCCGTTCTCGGGAAGCTGTTTTTCTTTATCTGCTTCCGGAAATGACCCGGTATGGATCTCTTCACAGAGATTTCCTCCTTGGAAAGGTTCACTAAGAACCCAGAACAAGGACTCGAATGCACAGGCCTTATTAACCCTGTACGAGGAGGAACGATCCTATTAAGGTTCCAAGATAGTAGTGTTGTGAGATGTAATAAGTCGATGGATGAGATCTCGTCGGAGGACCCATAGTCATTCACGGCCATTAGATTGACGGAAGTAACGAAGTCGTTACATACCTTTCCCCTTTGTCCTCTACCATCGTGAGCAACGAGAAATTGGGATCGTAAACTCCAAGACCCAAAAGAACGAATCTAGACCGTTAGATCTCGGTCCAATTACCCGTCAGCCGTTGGGTCTGGAGAAGCTGCGCAGGGGTAGGCATGCGAGGAAGAGATCTGAGCCATCAGATCTGGAGCAGAAATCCCGTAAGCCGTTGGAATCGGGAGGAGTTTCACGGAGTATAACTTCTGGAAGGAGAGCGTGCAGGAGAAATGATCTGAACCGTCGGATCTTAGATCATAGTCCCGACAACCGTCATATCTCGAGAAGATGTGTTGGAGTTAAACTCTAGTGTGCAGAGGAAGAGTCCTAGCCGTTGATCTCGGAAGGACACGTGTCAACATCCTGGGGAAGTCATCGGGACAACAGGGTCATCGGGGTTTTTTTGAGTCTGAGAATCGAGGCCTTGTGGTTCTCGAAATCCCGAGAACAGATCCTAACTGTTGATCTCGGCCGGACACGTGTCAGCGTCCTGGGGAGTCGTCGAGATTTCACCCATCGGATAATTTAGGAGTGTAGAACCGTTGCAATAGGAAGTCGCAATTCACGATTTAACGATAAGATCTGAGCCATCCAAACAGTAGGGACATGTGGCAGAGGATCCCAGAGAGTCGGAGTTCGGCATATCAGGGATTTCGAATACATAGAACTCTTGCCACCCGGAATCATGATCCGTGATTTATCGATAAGATCTAAGTCGTCCATATGAGGGACAGGTGTCGGAGATCAAGGCGCTATCGGAGTTTGACGCATCGAAAAATCGGAGTTCTCGAGGCCATGAGGACCAGGACATCATAAGTCCCGAAACCTCGAGAATCAATCTGGGCCGTTCGTCTGCGAAGATAGGTGGCAAGGGATTGGGCACCGTCGAAGTTTTGTTCATCGGAATTTTTCAATGGTAAGGAAATTGAGAAACAGGAAATCGCGATCCGCAATTTCTCGATGGGATCAACACCGTCCATCAGCGAGGACGCGTGGCGAGAGATCCCAGAAAGTCGGAGTTCGGAAAATCAGGAATCGGCATATCGGGGATTTCAAGGACATGAAACCCTTACATTACAAAACCGTGATATGCAAAATCCTGATACCATCATGAGCCGTTGATACAAGGGACACGTGGCGAGCATCCGGAGAGAATCGGGGATCGGGATATCGCGAGCCCCGGGTATAGGTGTTTTGTGTCATTGCAAATGCCGAAACCCCAATGGAAGGTTATACGGCTGCAGTCATATGATAAGTGGTCACATGGACCATGGTATAGCCAAGGGGGGCTAGCCAGTGTAAAGGCGCGTCGAAAGCCCAGGGGACTTGTGCGCCATGACATTGAAAGGCGCCAAACCCCGATAAGAATTAAGACTGTGGTCTTGTGAACGTTGTGGTCATATTGACCAAGACATTAGCCCGGAAATCCAACATGCTAGGAGCACATCGGGGATCGGAGGATCAGGAGTTCCGGGTACAGGTGCACCTCGGCACCGCAAACTCCGAAACCCCGATGAGAAGCTGTCGTATGGTCATACAGGAACCGGTCGTGTGGATCAGGGGCTTAGCCACGTGGGGCTGAGGCAACCAAGGAGTGAATCAGAGATCGGAGATCGGGGTTTGTAGTTGCCAAGACATTGTGGGTATCAAAACCCCGATAGAAGGAACCCCTAATCCCGATATTGAACCAGGGATTTGCATTTTGCAAGTGCAGGTTCTGGAGATTTCTCATTTGTGGGAGATTAATCCAAATTTTTTTAAATTATGATAGTGGCTGTGTTACAAACTTCTCCAAGTATTTTGGCATATGAGTCATCTCCAAATGCAACATTGCTACCCTTTTTCTTCAAGCTGATGAATTTGTCTTGATCCCCGGTCATGTGTGAAGAACATCCACTATCTATGTACCATTCATATTCTTCAGCGGTCAATGTTATTCGACAATCTTCATTGTTTGTAATCTCTTTCCTTCTCCATACTGTGGTTGGCATAGGGACATCTTCATTCATATATCTACAATCTCGTGCTTTGTGACCAAGACAATTACATTTGTAGCATGCAATATTTTTGTCCATCAATGGGGAAAATGAATTATAACTTCTATTGACAAATCCATGATTATTTCCATATCTTCTATTTACACCATTCGTGTTTCTTGCGTATGTGTTCTTTTCATTGATTCTGCAATTAATTGCCTTATGTCCAAAAATTTTGCATGTATAACAATGACCAAGAAAGAAATTTTGATACCTTGGAGTAAGTGGGCTTCTTTGTGATGTAGTCCATCTGGGTTCATGATCTATTCTTCTGTAGTTTCCTTCATACTGATCGAAGCTTCTTTGATTCTTGAAGGTAGGAGGTCTTCTTGGATATTCATCTCTTTTATAATCATTCCTTCTTTCTGGTATCCTGATCCACTTCTCATCAACTGTCTGTGTAGCTCTTTCTTCAACCTTCTTGTTGGTATTTGCATATTCTTTGTATGAAGTTTCACCCATGCATCCAATATGTGTTAAGTCTTTTGGCACTTGAGAGTTTCTTAAGCACTTCCTTAATGAGACAACTTCTTGTTCAAGTTTCTCACAATCTTCTTCTTTCTTCTTCATTTGGACATTCCTTTCTTCTCCTATTCTTCTTTCTTCTTCGAGTAGAGTTTTCAAGGAAATGGTTTCTTCTCTTAGTTTCTCAAAGTATTATAATTGTTTCTTCAAGATTACAACTGTCTTTTCACAACTAACCAATTCACTTTTTAGTTTTCTTTGCGTGTTTTTGAGCTTGCTATTTTCAATCTCAACATGCTTCAATTTTTTAAAATTCTCATCTTCTTGTTGAATAATTTTTTCTTCATGATTTTCTTATTCTTCATTGAAATTTTATTCTTCAGTGTCATTTATTTCAATCCTTGGATGAGGACATTCAAATTCAACATGACCTACTCCTTCACAATTAAAGAAAAAGAACTGACCTCTATTTTCTTCTTTGAAATCTGAGATGTTGTAATTTGCTTCAACTTCTTCTTATTTGTTGGCTGCTTCAATATGCATCTTCCCTTACATTAAGGTCTTGTAGCTTGTGCAAAGCTCTTTGATGATGCACATGATCCAAACTTAGATTTCACTGAATCTGTCAAAACATCTAGGATGGTATCTATTTATGTTTGTTCCTTTGCTTCCTTAAAATTTATGGTATTTGGTTTCTTCAAAGCATTGTATCCTAAAACCTTTGAGAACCAAATATATGTCCCAAGAGATTTCAAGTAGTTCCATTCTATTACTCGATTATTCAAAATTGCTTCCATCAAATTGGAGATCCCGTTTTGTCTTCCTATTTCTTAGGATTTTCCTTCCGATTGGTTAAATGTCTTGAAGGTAACCAGCTCACGACCTGGTGTTGATCTTGAGGGGGTTGAATTATTATCAAGTACAATTTTAAAACTTTTCTACTTATCTTAAACCATTCAACTATATCCAATGAGAAATGTGTTGGATTACTGAGGGTAGTTACTGATGCGATGGAAACCAAATCGGGAAAACCAATTACTTTAGCATATGTCTTGAAAATTACATTCATTAGGAAGCACCAACTTCCTTTTATTTTCCAGCTGGCGGAAGGCTCCAACCCCTAGTTTCTCGGGATACAAACTGAGGGAAGCTCCAACTCAAAATCTGCGGATACAACGGAAGGAGGCTACAACCCCAATGTTCTCCATTTACAACTTGGAAGGTGGCTACAACCACACAATCGCGCCGTCATACCACCACGGTAGAAGTAGAATGAAGTGGAACAACGTCACACTATCAACTGTGAGATATCTTGGCTACGTAAACTAGAAATTCGACAAATGCATCAACCTATAATCCAGCGTGTACCATAACGAGTGCATGTAATCAACACGTACCTTAAACAAGTGCATCAGCATGCACCAAAGCCCTCATCAGTTTCATCATCAAATCTGATTTGTACCTCTGTAATAGACCTGGTATATATCATCATTCCTACAAGGCCTTCCTTAACAGGCAGCATTTTCATCGGAAACTTTTCTTTAGTCTCACATGCCCTAGTTTTGGATGAGTCAACAACCGTAACTTGAAGTAAATGTAGCTTTGAACTGTAATGTATAAAGATATGAAACTGATACACAATGTTGGCCAGTGTGTTTTTATGCAATTTCTCCAAATTAACAGAGTGGAACCTCTCAAAAAAGGAGTTATAGCAAAATGGCATACCTTCTTGAATTACATTCTAGAGAGTAACCTTGTAGAGAGTGCCCTTTCAAAATTTTCTGAAATGATATGAAACTATTACACAGCATGCTAAAGCCTTTACCCCAACCGAAAATATTTGTCTCACTGAATTTGGATGCACTGACACTGATTTTGACTAGGGTGACCTACCCTATTTTCCATGGAGTGTAACTGTAAAAATAAAGCGACCCACAAGATGATTTTTTGAACCCGCGGATACTTGGATATGTTTCTCACTAGAATATAAATTTGTGGTATGAATCATTATATAAAAAGTTTATAGTGAAAATGGTGAGATGACTGAAAATAACATACCTTAGAAAACACCTTCAAAGGGTTATCCTTCCTTGCATTTAGGCCTTCTTTTCTTCGTGCTCGCCCAGAGATTTAGGCTAATATATCATTTGAAAACCTCAGAAACATAGATGTGTGTCCAGATTGTGATTCAAATTAGAATATGTATTTATATTCTCCAGGTAGCTTCCTTAAAAAGATATTCTGGGTCACTTGGCCCCCACTTTCCATATTTTAGGGTTGGGTCCCACTTCTAATTTCTCCATTAAAATTATTATTAATAATTTATTTTGTATTCACTTTTAATTATAATACACTCATCACTTCACTTTATTGTTTACCTTTTGGAATCTCTTAAACCACTTTGATTACTTGGAGACTTCTAGTGACATATGAGGGTCCTCCAACCGTGAGCCATAACTCTCAAATGCGTGAGATTATGTGGCGTTCTACATACTAGAAATGGCATGACCTTCTTTACTATCCATATATGAATGAGTATTATCTGAAAATATATCATAACTCATGCCGTTACACCCGTAAACAATCTTGGGTTCATTACCCAAACTGGGGTCTCAACCATCATGCATAACTCTCTAACTGTGATAAATTATGTGGCGTTCCACATACCACCGGAAATAAAATGACAAACACTATCCATATGATATTTTTCCTGAAAAATTCATTTTCCTTCATCTCATTATTCCATAATTAAGCATGGGTTCTCTTACTCCACAAAGCGTCTTCCCGTGAGGAACTTTTTCTATAAGGGGTCACTTTGGAGTTCATCCATGTTACTTCTTATCAACCATGACAAAACAATAATGAGTCATATTTACATCAAACTATTGGGTCCATTACCCAAAACTTCTGGATGCTTTCTTCGAGGGTTGACATCAATGACAACCAATCTTAATCAATCTCCCCTTTGGCATTGATAGCCTTACTCTGATGCAACACTGAAATCATATCGGTCATGCTCCCCTTGAAACCATGCCCTCGTCCTCACGCATCTGATAAATCTGATCCACACGGAACCATGCCTTTGTCCTCTACATGCGATAAATTTCTCCCCCTTTGTCATCAATGGCAAGGCATCTTTCCATCGAGGCTGCTCCCACGAAGATTATCTCTTATGGTGCTTCCTTGTGTACATCTAAGACATATAAAGATAGCTTGTTCAAAAAGCATTCATTTTGGAGTAGAAATAACTCCAAGTCTTTGAATATTCAAAGGCAGGTGGAAGTGGTTTTGTAAAGATGTCTACCACTTGTTCTTTTATTCTTGTCTCAACTCGGATGTTCTTTTATGCAACTTGTTCCCGTAAGAAAGTGATACTTGATTGGAATGTTTTTTTTTTTTTTTTTTTTTTTTTTTTTTGAGTTATTGATGGCACTTGTATTATCTGGAATGGGCTCATCATACTCAACACAGTATATCTGTCAAAGTTTGTTTCATCAGACACAATGTGCAACATGTTGTTTTTGTTGCAATATACTCTTTCTCGGCTATAGATAGAGATACTAATGATTGTTCTTGCTTAGCCATGATACCAAACGCTCACTTAAGTAGAAAACTGCTCCACTAATGCTTCGTCAGTCATCAATACAACGCCCAATACATTGGCAGGCCGCCAAGTGATAGATCTTTTCCTTTTTGAATACCATAATCCAAACTCTTACGTTCCTTTGAGATATCACGAAGATCCTCTTCTTTAATGTTCCTTTGAAATCATGCCACACAATCAGCTACTTGCATTACATGCAATGCGGATCTTTGTCACATATAATTGGTACGCCAATCATTGACCTATATTTCTACGAGGCTACAGACTTGAATCATCATCTTTGCTCAACGCAAGCGGTTTGCATGGGGTAATAGTAGTTTGCAATCTTCCATTCCAGACCTCCTCATTTCTCACGATATACTTGGTTTGAAATAAAATTCCTTGGTTACTTTGAGCGTGTCGAGAGTCGGAAGGATAGTTCTCAATGTGACATTTCAAATTCACTCTGCATGTCTTTGCAAATTTACGGCTTAACTTTGTCATCATCACTACCAAATAATATCATCAACATAAACTCCAATTAATAAAATATTACCTTGACTTACCTTGATGTAGAAGTTCTTGTATGCACTTCCGTTTTTGAACCCTACCTATTGTAGATACTTATCCAGTCGGAGTACCATGCTCTAGGAGCACGTTTTAGACCATACAAGGCCTTCTTTTAATTTACACACACATAGTCCGTGTTCGACAGCTGAAATCCCTTACGGTTGTTCAATGTGAACTTCTTCTTCAAACGAGGAAAAGTTGATTTTACGTCCATCGATATACTTTAACATTTATTGGAGCATGCATAAGCTAAAAGGGATTGCTTTCCGATACGGCTTAGCGGGGCCATATGTCTTTTAAAATTTGATTCCTTCAATCTGTGCATAGCATACCAGTTAGCTTTGTTCCTTGTAACTTTGTCATCTTCATTTAATTTATTCACGAAAACCCATTTTGTGCCGATCACATTCTTGATGCTTTGGTCTTGGAACCAATTCCCAAAGTGTCATTTTCTATTTGATCCATGGCCTTATTCCAAATTCTGTTGGCTTCTTCAAAGCAGTTTGGTTCGAGAATTGTGAATGGGGAGTGCTTTAGGTTGTGTTTGTTCTGGTGAATGCAGTTTTCTTCTAGTCTCAACTCCATCTTTGTTTCCAATAATCGATATGAAGGATGATTCTTAAGTACTTTCGTTTGCTAGTGTCTTTGGGCTGCTGAACTTACTCTTCTTGTCCAGTTCTCGTCTTCATCTTCCTTCTTCTTCTTTCATCTTCTTCTTTAAAAGGATTGTTCCATTGATTGGTTTTCTTCTTTCTTTGATTACGGTATACATGTTTCATCAATTTTTAAGTTGATGCTTTCCACAACTTTGTTTAATCTTAAATTGTAACACTTGTATGCTTTCTTGTACCGAGTGACAACGAGTATTCCTTTGTTCGCACGAGGTCAAACTTTCCCATTCTTCTCTTTTGATGTAGCATTTGCTTCAAGCTTCTGAAGTGCTTCACATTTCAGCAGTCTTCCTTTCCATAGCTTCGTGAGAGTTTTATTAGGTGTTGTTGAGCATTACTCACGTTTGAATGTGTGGCATTGTATCGCGTCAAAATATCTATCAACTTTGAATCCATTATCATTGTTGAAGCCATTTTCTTGTATTGTCCTATTTTTTTCTTTCAACAACTCCGATACGGTGAATCCCCAGTAATGAAGGGTACTTTTATTCCATGATTGCTTCTGAGTGGTCCATAGAATTTCTTTGAGGGTGAGTCCTCCATTCGATCTTAAGCATTTGATGCAGATCATCTCATTTTCAACCATTTCCTTGTGCATGTGAAATTTTCAAAAGCTTGATTTGTTCTTGAGAAAGCAAGCTGCGGTCATTCTTGTGTAATCATCAACTAATAACATAAAGTATCTCACCTTTTAAGCCTTTTGTTGATTGGTCCAACTAGATCAGGTATGCACAATTTCCGATGGTTTTGCTTGTTGGTATTCCTTTGATTTGAACACGGTCTTTGTTTTTCCTTGTTGGCATGCTTGCATAAAAGAGATGATTGGTTTAGGTAGAGTATGAAATTTCTGCAGTACATACCCGTTTGCTGACTTTGACAAGGTATCCAAATGCATGTGACCCATCCTTCCGTGCCATAGCCAACTTTCTTCTGAACAACACTTTTTAAACGCTTACATATATGTTGCTTGAAGTTTGCGGTACATGGCGACCAATTTCTGAAACTTCTTTTTCTTATCTCACACTTATGTGAATCGAGTAACTATCGACCTTGGTCTACATTTGACTCACCTTAAAGATTATGTTTCATATCTTCACTAGTAGAACATTTTACGCCTTTAGTTCTTGTTCCCAATTCGGTTTATTACTTTTCAATGATTTTGGATGAATCATCATTTCAAAGAGGCTGATCCATCTCTTTCCTCGTAATGTAAGCTTGTCTCCTCTATCATGTGTTTGAACATCCACTTGTCAACACTTTTCCAACCACGTTTCTTTTGTTTGGCTTGGCCAAATTTGACTCTGCATTCTTCATTTCTATCTTGATCTTGCTTTCTTATCCATGTCATTTCACGAGGGTGCTTGTTTTGTGACTTCTACGTTGAGGTTCTTTAGGAGGAATCGTGCAATTTTTGTACATGTGTCCAAAATTGTTACGGTTGTAACATTCCGCTTCGGTGCTCAAGGATTCAAACTTGTTGTAACTTCTTTCTGTGTTTCACTAGGTCTTCTTTAACCCCTTTGTGTATGGCTCTCAGAAATTGGTTATTGTTCTGTTGTTAGCTCTTTTGCAATTCTGACTTGTCATAAACCAAAAATATAGTTTGATACGGTAGTTGAAGATCTTATGAAAGGTGCTCTTGAATCCTTCTTCTTCTTGAGAACTATCTGTCTGTTGTTGATTCTTAAATCCGAATCTTCACCGGTGGAGGGTATCCTTATTAATCTTCCTTGTATATCTTTTATCCCCTTTTATTGTTTCCGCATAGCTTTTGGTTGTTTCTTTTTTTTTTTGGAGCTTGATCCCTTTTGTTTGATTGTATCCAAATTCAGGACTTGTCAAGATAAGATTTTTGACTCTAATAATGTCATCATAACACATTTATGCATATTTTTCTTTTGATATCCTTTCTTAGTGTGACAATCTACTTCCGGGTTCAATGATCTGTCCTTTTCTCCCTACTTAAATTTGTTCTTTAGTGCTTCTTCAATTCATCTTCTTCTATTTGAACCTTCAATTTTGTAATCGTTTATTATTTTGGTTCTTGGTAATCTTTTTTCTTATCTAGTTACGCTTGTAGTTTTCTTGTTTTTTCTTCTTTTCTCGTCTAATAAATTCTATGGCACACTTTCATTAATTCTTCACGGAAGCCAACTTATACCTCTTCAATTTCTTCTTCATATGCTTCTTAGTACTTCTTAGTCTTCTTTATCAGAGTCTTCTCACGCCATGAATGAACTCTCCCTGTTTCCCTTTCACTGACTTCATCTTCATCGATGATGAGATGTCTTCTTGGTGCAAAAATTTCTTTGGATCTTTACCTTTATGTGTTTGTCTTCCTTTTGAGTAACCTTCATCATTTCTATTTTTCTTATGAGGGACACTTGTTAGCAAAATGACCAATACCATCAAGAGTTAAAAACAAATTAAAGGAAACTCCCTCTGTACCTACCATTGGTTCCCTTGTTTAGTCTTTTATTCTTCATCATCTTCCAGGACATCGTTGTCTTTGCTATATTCTTCTTGTTCCTTTGATCTTTGGATGCTTTGAAGGCTGCTTCTTTTACATCTAGATTTTCTTGTTCATTTCTCTCATCTGCTTGTCTTTGTGAAGATTCCTGCGAGTTCATCCATGCTTATTGAGTTTTAGATCCAATCTTCTAGTGGTGATATCTTAGGTTTGAATCTCATGGCATTTTTAGTTGTTTGAGCTGACCTACGTATTTGAGCTTCTTTGTTTTGACTTTTGAATCTCCTTCATAAATATTTGAAGCTTGTCCCAAATCTCTTTTAGCAGATTTACAATGTGCAACTTTGGTGAATACGGTATCGAGACCATTCAAAAGAGATGCATTTGGCTTTAGGTGTCTCGCAAGTTTCATATTTTCACTTGTTGGTGGGCTAGCGTCGCGTGTATCCATCTGATGATTACCAAATTTGAAATCCCTGTGCCATATATATACCTTTATCCTTATGCTCCAAAAACATACTTCTGTCATCAAAGCGTGGTATTCCATTTTTATCTGTGATTGGTACTCTCCATGATCTACCTTCGATTGGTTAAGCGATTTAGAGGAACGCTCACGATATGATTGTTGGATTCGAGGAGGGGGGTGAATCGGTAATAACATAATTATAATCCTTTTTCTTCAAATGTTATATCAATGTAGAATTATTATCAATAATGAGCAATAATAATCACACGTACGCGGTACACCGGTGTTTCGTGGAAACCCAAATGGAGAGAAAACCCGCGAATGCTTTTCTTATATGTCTTGAAGAATTACATTCATTGGAGCACCAACTTCCTTTGTTTTCCGGTTAAAACTCGAAGGAGGCTCCAACCCAACCCCTAGTTTCTCAGGCTAAAACTTGAAGGAAGCTCCAACTCCCAAATCTGCGGATACAACCGGAAGGAGGCCACAACCCCCAATGTTCTCCATTCTGTCCGGTGGCTACAACCTATCGCACTTTGTCATACCACAGAAGTAGAATGATGGAACCCTTGTCACCCTATCACTATGAGACATACCACTATAAACATGAACCAATAAACCTAAACCATGCAACAACATGTACCAAACAACATATAATCAACATGTACCATAAATGAGTGCATCCAACCATGCACCAAACCTGTAAAAAAAAAAAAAAAAAAAAAAGTGCATCAACCATGCGCCAACCTCAACAAAGCCCGCATCAATTTCCATCATCCAAATATGATTTTATACCTCTGTGAATTTTTGGTGTATATCATCACATTCCTACAAACCTTCCTTAACAAAATATTTATCATTTTCATCAAACTTGTTTTAGTCTCACATTACTAGTTTTGGATTGGTCAACAATACGACTTGAAGTAATCATAACTTTGAACTTTGTAATGTATAAAGATATGAAACTAATACAAATGTTATTCAGTGTGTTTTATGCAATTCCTCAATTAACAAATTGGAACCTCTCGAGAAAAAGGATTTATAAAAATGGCGTACCTGGCTTTGAGATTAGAAGCTTATTCCACAGAAGCGACCTTGTAGAGAGTGCCCGCACAAAATATTCAAAATGTGAAAACGGTACACAACATACTACAGCCTTTAACCTAACAAACATTTGTCTCCTGAATTTGGATTATGACGTTTTACTCGAAACACATGTTTGACTAGTTCGAGGGCCACAAACCCTATTTTCCCGCGAGGTGTAGCCAAAAGTAACGACCACAAGCTGGTTTGAACCACAGATACTTGGATATGTTTTCTCACTTTTCATATCGAACATAGTCTGAATCATTATATGAAAATGTTATAGCGAAAATGGTGAGATGACACGAAAATAACATGCAACAAAGCACCTTCAAAGAATTTATCGCCCTTGCATTTCGGCCTTCCTTTCTTCACTTTCCTCAAATTTAGGCTAATATATCATTGTAAAACCTCAGACACATATGGGTATTTAATATGCTCAAGTATTGATTCGATAGAGAGCCTTGCCTCTTATTATACTCAAAGTAGCTTCCTTAGAAACATATTCTAGTCACTTATTTTCCTTATTTTTAGGGTTGGGTCCCTTCTAATTTCTCCATTAAAATTATTATTGAAATAATTTATTTTGTATTCACTTTGAATTATAATACACTCATCACTTCACTTTATTGTTTACCTTTTAAAATCCTTAAACCCTTTGATTACTTTGACCTTTTGGAGCTTCTAGATGATATGAGGTCCTCAACCGTAAGGCCGCGCTCTCAAACGTGAGGATTTATGTGACGTTCTACATACCACTAGAAATGAATGACATGTACTATCCATATATAATAGTATTATCTGAAAATATATCATAACTCATACCGTTACCCATCAAACAATCTTGGGTTCATGCAAACTTTTGGGGTCTCCAACTTCTCATGGCCATAACTCTCAACGTGAAAGAATTATGGCGGTTCACGCTTTCACGGAAATGAAATGACAAGAACTATCCATCTGGAATATTGCTCGCGACAAATTCATTTTCCTTCATCTCATTATTCCGCCAACTAGTATGGGTTCTCTTGCTCACAAGTCTTCCCGTGAGAACTTAATAGGGGGACCACTTTGGAGTTCATCATGTACCACTTCTTATCAACCATGACAAAACAATAATGAGTCATATTTACATCCAAACATATTGGATTCCATTACCCAAAACTTTTGTGCTCTGGTCTTTTCTTCAAGGGTTGACATCAATGACAACCAACCTTAATCAACAAGAGTAAACAATGGTATAAGGATTACACCAATACCTGCATATTACACCATGCATATGTATGAGAAATGATAATATTTGTTCAAGGGAAGTAATAAATGCATAATATATGAGAAATAATCAATATTTATTGTTCAAGGGAAGTAATGACTTCCAAAGGTAGCTACAGCTTCCAAATGTAAAGGGAGGGATAAACCTCCAAGAGGAAGATACAATCCTCCAATATTAAGAGAGAGTTGAAATCTCCATCCTTGCCCCTTCCTTCCACCCAAGAATATATGAGAGATAATAAAACTTTACGTTAAATCATCACCATCAACCAATCATCACATAGAACCTGATAATGTTTCCTGCGATTTCTTCAATTTCTTCAATTCTTCAATTCTTGGAGTACTCTGATCCTATAGATTATATTACTCAATGTATTCTCTGAAACTCCTCCAATTTTCACTCCTTGAATTCTCCCCAAAAAGAGGTTATAGAAAGAATGGTAGACTTTATTCAATTCTGGTCTGTTCAGAAGACCCAACTTGTAAAGCATGCCTTGAGCTCAGTATTTAACATCCAATTATGAAACGCACACACAAGAAACTACAGTCCATAATATTTCCAATGGAAGTGGTCCCACTTCATTTGGATTCTGTATGAAGAAGTTATGACTGTTTTACATGGAACAACTATTTATTGACTAGCTTCAGGACTGGTCACAAACCCTATCTTCCATAGAGTGTATCTCCATAATTATAGTGAATCAAGAGATGAAATTTTTACCAGAGGTACCTTGATATGTCTTCTCAATACCATAGAGATTTCACCATCTGAATCGTTCTAGAAAAATTGTTATAGCAAAAATGGTAAGATGACCTGAAAATAACATACCTTAGAACACATCACCAAAAGACTTCATCCTCCCTTGAAATCTGGCCTTCTTTTCTTCTTATTTCCTCTGAAATTCAACTTGTATCAAATGAATGTATAATGATGTTTATTTATACCATTTATGTCACTTCCTTTTAACATTAGGGCCGACCTGACACTTTCTTATTTTGTAATTCTTTTCTTTAATTATCTTCAGGGCCTACATGTACTTCCTCCTTCAATTTACTTTGTCATCTTCAAAAATTCATTTCTCCTCAACCATGAGGATCCATGTGACATGCCACATACCACCGAAAACAACATGATGTATACTATACATCCATGGGTGTTGTATCTACATGTGCATTTTCCTTCATGTCCAAATACCTTCATCAATATTGCGGTCAAAAATCCATGACTAGGGTTGACATCAATGACAAAAATCAATCTTCCAACACATCATTCCATAAAGGTTTGGCTCCGTCTACAGTTTGACTGTGGCAATCCAGGAAAACATTGTTTAGAGCCATAAAATAACCCTGGAATTACAAAAATATGTACTGACATGAAAACTTCCAAAATAAGCTAGTTGGAATAGGTGGGCAGCCACAAATACCCACCTGAATGATGTGTAGGGCTTCAGAAAAACCCCATAAGTGCAGAACCCACAATTACAAATAAATTTCCCTATTACATAGAAACGTGCTGAACTGAAAATTGTCCAAATGAGCTAGTTGGAATTTGGAACAGGTGGGTGGCCACCAATATCCACCTGGATCAGGTGGCACCCCCCTGGACATGCTGAGGGAGCACCAATTCATAGGGTGGAACCCCTTTGGCCTTATTTAGGGAGTTTCACTGGCACTTTTTCTCTAATGCAAAGGGAGTGCCAGTTTGGTTAGAGGAAAATATGGTGAATCTTGCCTTTTCTTAAGGGAGAAATCTGAAGAGATGAGATTGTTTTGGGTCGAATCCTATCCTATGGCACTATATTACGATCAAATCCCAACTCATGGAACCATATACTCAACCATTCCCTTATTATATCATGGTGGTTGAGCCTCCCAATCCTATAAATTGAAGGCATTTCCAAGGTGAAAGGGAGAAGATTTTAGGTGTCAAACCTTTGATCCTTGGGGAATCCATTAAAGCATCAACATTTTGATCTCAATATTTTCATGAAGGGGATAGACAATGAGAGCTTGGAGAATATTTCAGTGACATCAATTTGATTTGTAAGTGCCTTCTTTTGGATTTCCATTTAATATCAACTTGGCCTATTCCTTTCATTATGATTGTTCATTGTAATGTCTATGCTTAAGTCAAATTGAGTATAGATAGATCTGTTTATTTAATCACATAGAGTAGGAGAAAGGGTTTTTTTTATTTTCATCACAAGTCTCAACTCACTCTAAGGATCTTGGACATCAAGCATGAAGCTTGGAGCAACGAGGACAAACATCAAAACAAGGTACATCATACTCTTTCTCTTTCTCATTTCAATTAATAATGAACTAGATATATAAGGAAAGTAGAAAACATTTGTGTAATTCTATGTTTGGACCAAAGAAGGGGTCTTGGTCCAAAGGGGAGCTTAACTTATCCACGGGGTAAGATTTATCATAACATAGAAATGGCGACTCCATTAGGGAAAGGATTTTGACTAGTCTTTCCTTTGGTTTGTATTGAATCCTTGATTGTGATTAGATCTTGTTTGTTTGATGCTTGATTCTAAGTTATTTCCCCTCCCTCTTATTGATTTAAGAGTTTACAGAGTCATTGATTGAGTCTTTGCTGATTTTTAGCTTGTGGAATCCTTTTTTAATCGTTTTCAAGACCAACACCACCCTCCAGTGGCTACCAGGGCACCACTGGCCTCACTGGTGCTTCCCCTTAGCCTTATAGGGAGTGCCATAATTCTCTGTATCTTTAATGACTTGAGCATCACTCTCTCTTTTTAGGTGGTTTTATGAGGTTTTGTCTTGCTTTGCTCAGTCTGTTGTTTGGATGATTTTAGCCCAGAGTCTCTTAATTTGTCTTTAACTTTTTTTTGATTGAGAAATTGATATTCATCACTCATTTCCTTTCTTTCTTCGAGTTTTGAAACTTCTCCTAGTTGTGAAATTGTATGGTCCCCTGGGTTAAAAATATCCCCTGGTTCATCCTACCTTTAAATTGTCTAATATTCGTCTCACAAAGCTTTTAGATTTCTTGACTATTTGGAAGTTCTCATCAACTAGAGTTTGCAAAAGTTGTTTGGTATTGACATATTTTTGTATTCATTGAAACATCTCATTTTTTCAATGATTAGGACCCTCTTGTTTACCGCAACCCAACCTTGAATATTGATTCTTGCTGCTCATTTTTTGAGGATTTCCAAGAGTGATTGTTTTCTTTTTATTTTACATCATTTGCGTTCTTGTTTGAACTTATATTGGAATCATTCTGACATTTGTATTCTTTGGGTACTAGTCGACCTTTTTGAGTGCATTTTTGTTTGATATTATTTGTTGCTTCACGTCTCTTTGTGTCAAACATTAATTCCTTTCATTCCATTTGAAATTAATGAAGCATTACAGTTTTTTGTATATCTCATTGCACTTGATCAAATGGAAAAAAATTTACATTTTAGTTTTTGGGTGGTGCATATTTGTAGTTTTCATTTGGTAGATTGCAATTGGGTTTATGCATTTGGGAATGGAAAAAATACTCTTATCCTTTCCATAATTAACATTCATTGAAATTGAATTTTTTTCATTTAATTTTCATTTTGCATGGTTTTAAGAGTTAGGTCACAATATCATCAATTGCACCTCCATACCCCTGAGTAAACGAACAACCATAAAATTAAAGCGCTAATTAAAATCCATCTAGAGATTTTTCTTTATAGGGATTTGCAAACCTACATTAGATTAGTTGTAGGGATTTGGAGTAGGTGGTGAATATAACTCTCCAAATCTATAAAACAAACATAGAATCCTGAATTAGAGAGAGAAGTCCATTTTCCACATGATTGTCCTAGGCAACCCTTCTCACACAAGGATTAATCACAAGGTCACATTAGGGCCATCAGAGTAACTAACCTTGCTTCATTGGTTTTGGTGGAGTGGTTTGCAGGTATTATAAATAGTGCCATTAGACACTTGGGGATCACTTGGAAGGTTCACACCTTGGTCATAGGCACCTCTCAAGGGGATTTCGGGTTTCAGACCTTCTCTTGAGTGTATACCCGACTATTGATTATTTCCCCATGCTCTGTTGTTGTAAGTGGTAACCTTAGTGGCCGTAATATTTATGGCTCATACACAAGGTGATGACGGAGGGGAAAGTAATTTTTGAACCTGGACCAGACGTTGGTCAGACTCACTCAGGCTCCTTGGAGGGTAACTCATGGTTTCATCTTGTGGAAACTTGCACCAGGGTGTAAGTATGTTAAGTAGGTTACCAACATAATTGTTCCACCCTCTCTATCTCATCCCCTTCCTATATTTATATCGTGACATTGGATTTCATCACCAACTAGTAGTTTCATTATGGGAAGGTTTGTTTGTATGATTGCTTCCTATATTTTTTAGCGTGTGTTGTTTATTTCCCTAGTGGACCTTAGGTTGAATTAGTGTTTATGGAATTAGTTCCTAGAACTACCAACGAAGGAACTCCTTCTATCAGGGAACCTTTTGTTTTTCCTTCTTTTGGAAACATTGGTCCTCCTTATATTGCCACAGTGAGTCTTCTCGCACTCACTATCGGGTTACCGGTATGGGTTTTTCCACTCCAAAAATATTGAATGCTCCCAATGCTTCAAATTCAAGCACCTCACCCTAAGAAAAGGTACCTCATATTGACCCTTTTCCTTCTTCACCAATTGCATCTTCTCCCCTTTTTTCTCCTCACCTAGTGAAATATCTGAAACTAGCAACCAGGTGGATAAGAAGAAGAAGAAAAATAAGAAAGGGGCCAAACTTCCAATCACTGCCGGACATGTTGGAAGAAATCAACCAGTTATTGTCAATCAAGATGGGAAATATTGATGAGGTTCACAAGCCTATCAAGACAACTCGAAAACCCAAATTTCCTTGTAGGATTTGTAAGGGTGACCACCTTCTTAAGGATTTACTTGGTATTCCCAAGGTTTTAGACATGTGGTCCACGAGTTCTAAAAAAACTCATGTCATCAACCTCTACAGGTCATGCTGGTGACAACCTGTCAACTAGTGAAAGTAAGGTTCAAGAGAAGAAAAGTAGGGTCAAATTTTCTTGTAGGTTATGTGAAGGAAGTCATCAAACTCACATTTTCCCTCGTATGGATGAAGCCTTGAAATTGTTGGAAGAAATAACTATTTCCCATCCAAAAATTCCAACTTCTTATCATAATCTCTCTTCCAACCCACCATTGGTTGCTAAAGTGATCAATATGATTCCATAATTGGTCGATCCCACTCTTCCCTTGAAGAGTGAAGCTAAAATAGACGATATGGTTCCCTCGTCGGTCGATCCCACTCTTCCCTTGAATAAGTGGTCAACCTAAGTCCATCATTGGTCAATCCCTCTCTCCCCTTGGAGAGTGACACCCATCAAGTTATCGATATGATCCCATCATCGGTCGATATCACTCTCCCGTTAGAGAGTGAATTCGATAACACTCACATGTTTCTTTTTTATACCAATTCTACCATACAAGGGGGAATTTCTCCTCTTAATGTTGAACCCCCTCCAAGTAATGAGGCCATTCATTTTCATTGGCATGGGATAACTGGACCTTGTATTGCTTCCTACGTACCTTTCCAAATCATTGTTCAGGTTTTTGGTAGGAGCGTCCCTCAGAATATCATAGATGAAGGTGTTTATGTTAGTATTATATCCTCAACTGCTTGGAAAGATTTGGGTTGTCCACATCTTGTGTCGGTCTCCCAAAATCTGTTGTCTATTAACAAACAAATCACTCAACCTTTAGGGATTCCTTCCTTAATTACCCATTACGTTAGGAGGGAAAACCATCTATATTGACATTATGGTAGTTCATGACCCCTTCGATTTTACTTTGCTCCTTGGAAGAAATTGTGTCTACACCATGAAAGTTATCGTTTCCACTCCCTTTCGAGTGATTTCTTTCTCTCATAATGGAAAAATTGTGACTATCGATCAACTTTCGTTTGTTGATCCTCATTTGACTGCGGCCCACCCGCCTTCCTTAAATGTTCCTTATATGCAAGTGGTATTGCCCCCACCATAAGTTAATTATGTGGCAACATGTCCCACGTATTCAACTTCAAATGAGGCTTCTTTTGACTTAGATCCAGTAGTTGACATGGTGATATCTTCAATAGGGCTATTAGAACATGATCTCCTTACCCCTATTGCTATCCTTGATATGTATTCCTTCCAGAGCGTTTTTCTTTTGTCCAACAAAGATCTCTTTGAATCCATGATTGAGGTATGTCCCTTGACATGTATTATTTTCATAGCAGTTTCCTCTTGGAAACCATGATCAAGAAGAAGTCATGAGCATAGTTTTATTTTAGGTTCCAAGTTCATTAAAAAATGAAACTAGAGTCGAGTAAAGTTCTCATTTTTGTTTCAATCTCGTTAAAAAATGAAATAAAGGTTTGGGAATCAAAACCAACATGAGAAATGGAAAGAGGAACTCTTAACAAAAAATGCACAATATTGCTACGATGTAGAGAAGATAAAGGCTAATCCAAATGTAATTTTTTTTTCTCCCTAACATTAGAGGAGCAGATGAAAAGAAACAGAGAAATCCATGAAAGAAAAAGAAGAAAGGTTAAAGTAGAGCATGAGCATCGATCCATGATAGTAGAACATGAAAATATCGTCCAGAAACGAGAACTACAAAAGAAGATAGAGGAAGAACTTAAGAGGAAACAAGAAGATGATGTTCTCAATAGCTACTAGCCAAACAAAGAATGTAGGTTGAAGAAAAAAGGAAGAATCGATATCTATTAGAGTAAAGGAAGAGATAAATGAAGAAAATGCCAAAAAGGACATGGAAGAACATAAAAGATAAAAGGAGGAATTAGCAGAGAAAAAAAGAAAATCTCAAGAGAAGTACATAAAAAAAAGAGCTTGAGAGAAAAAATAGAGAAAAGGAGAAGGAAAGGTGTGTTGTAGCTAGGGAGGTAATGGTAGGGAGGAGAGAGGCGGGGGAGGGCCCATAGTGATAATAGTGAAGGCCATTCAATGTAATGTGGAATAGATCCACTATATTATTAAATAAGCCCCACTATAGTAGTTAGATATATTGTAGTAGTGTGAACATAACAAATATGAGAATACTTTCTAGAAGGTTTCTTCTCTAGAATATTCCTGAGAGAGAGAGAGAAAGAGAATGCTATATAAAGAAGTGTAAACAATGTATTGGAGCATAGTGAAGAATATTGTAAATGTATCAAGCATTACTTGATGAGTCCATTCCTTCCATAAGGAATAATTATATATGGTGTTACCCTACTTCGAGGGTTCTATCTCATTCTTGTATGTGAATTCTTTGAATTTATTGTTGAAGTTCAAGATTTATATTCTAGATTATATTTTTACATTTTCACTATGATCCAATACATTGCTTACACTTTTTTATATAGCATTCTATCTCTATCTCCTAGGAACATTCTAGAGAAGGAACCTTCTAGAAAGACTTCCCACGTTTATTATGTCCACAATACTACAATATATATATAACTAACATAGTGGGATTTATTTAATAATATAGTGGACCTATTCCACCTTAGATTAAATGGCCTCCATTATTATCACTATGGGCTCTTTGACCCCCCCATTACCTCTCTAGCTACACTACATTCAATCCCCTTCACATGGTTCATCCTCGAAACATGGGAAGAAACCATACAATATGACTGGCTAAGCAATGTAGCTAAATGTTACCAATTACATGAATCCATCCATCCTAATGGAAGATGAACATGATGTCCAATTGTTTTCTTTCCATCCCGAATCTTGATCCCATGGCACCAAAGGCACGATAAGGATCAAGATCAGGGTGGTAAGGCAATAGTTGGACATCATGTTTAAAAATTAATTGGGAAGTGAGGTGGTTACTCAAACAAAGATCCCTCTAACTAATAAAGAGGGAAAGCCGATATTGGAACTAGATGGATTCCTTGAGGTAGATGTGAAAAAATAGATGGAAGCGTTTATTAAAAGATAAATCACATACTACAAAATTAGATGGCAGGGTTTATTAAAAGAGGAATTCATTTGGGAGGTAAAAGCATTCTACATATACCTAAATTTGCAAATGTTGTAGGATACCTACCCCATTAGGATAACTAATATTAAATTGGATTGATTAGAAGAATACTAGAGAAACTAGAGGTGGGATCCATTGAGGAAGTTGATTGAACAAAATCCACTAATTGATAGAGAATAATGAACTAAAAGAAGATCAAAGACGAAGTCCACTGCTGTATCGACTAAACTACAATTCATTATTGTGCATATGTTGATGACCAGGATGGAGATTAGACAAATGACATGAATTGAAGGATTAGTAGGGAGCCTTGTCAACAATATTGTGTCAATTGGACTGGGATCAATGTATGGGTGTATATCTGGTATTTGATGACCAAGATATGTCGACTAGGCATAAATCATCGATTACCAAAAGGATAGTCGAATCATTTAATAACTGAAGGGA
>SNQJ01S0120017.1:22303-38465 GCA_010110895.2 Picea sitchensis
TATGTGGCACGTCACGTGGATCCTCATGGTTGAGGAGAAATGATTTTTTGAAGATGACAAAGTAAATTGAAGAAGGAAGTACATGTAGGCCCTGAAGATAATTAAAGAAAAGAATTACAAAATAAGAAAGTGTCAGGTCGGCCCTAATGTTGATACAAGTCGAATTCATTTGATACAAGTCGAATTTCAGAGGAAATAAGAAGAAAAGAAGGCCGGATTTCAAGGGAGGATGAAGTCTTTTGGTGATGTGTTCTAAGGTATGTTATTTCCAGGTCATCTTACCATTTTTCCTATAAAACATTTTCTAGAATGGTTCAGATGGTGAAATCTCTATGGTATTGAGAAGACATATCAAGGTACCTCTGGTAGAAATTTCAGCTCTTGATTCGCTATAATTATGGAGATACACTCTGTGGAATATAGGTTTTGTGACTAGTCTTGAAGCTAGTCAATAAACAGGTGTTCCGGGTAAAATAGTCATAACTTCTTCATAAATAATCCAAATGAAGTGGGACCACTTCCATTGGAAAGAGTATGGACTTTAGTTTCTTGTGTACGAGTTTTAGAATCGGATTTTAAATATTGAGCGCGGGGCATGCTGTACACATTGGGTCTTCTGAACAGACCAGAATTGAATAAAGTCTACCATTCTTTCTATAACCTATTTTGGGGAGGATTCAAGGAGTGAAAATTGAAGGAGTTTCAGAGAATACATTGAGTAATATTATCTACAGGATCAGAGTACTCCAAGAATTGAAGAATTGCAGAAATTGAAGAAGTCTCGGGAAGCATTACCTGGTTTTATGTGATGATTGGTTGATGGTGATGATTTAATGTAAAGTTTTATTATCTCTCATATACTCTTGGGTGGAAGGAAGGGAAAGCATGGAAGTTAAAATCTCTCTTGATATTGGAGGATTATCTTCCTCTTGGGTTATCCCTCCACATTTGGAAGATGTAGCTACCTTTAGAAGTCATTACTTCCCTTGAACAATAACTATTGATTATTTATCATATAGTGTGCATGGTGTATTATGGTGTATTGGTGTAACTCTTATACAATGTTCATTGCTCATTGGATATATTTGAATTGTTTAAGTATAGAAGTTGAAAAGGTTTTAAATTGTACTTGATGCAGATTCACCCCCTCGATTATCAACATGAGTGTGTAGTTCTATGAAACACCTTTCTAACGAGCTATCACAAGCCTAAATGGAATGGTATGAAAGCGTTGTCTCGAGAGGTTAATGTACTAACTTACCCCATGAGGCCCACATGACTTTGGTGCTTCATCTCTAGGTTTAGGTTTTTTGATGTCTAGGGTCTTGGAATTCATCTTTATGATAAAAATTCCTTTGAGTACTCATTGTAATCATCTTCTTGTGAATAAGTGTAAGTCACATCTCTTCATAGAGATAAAGATGCTTCCACCATCCTAGCGAGTCTTGCACTCTGTATTTTTATGGTCTATGTACATTTCTTTCGTGCATGGTGTATTATGGTGTATTGGTGTAACTCTTATACTATTGTTCATTGCTCATTGGATATATTTGAATTGTTTAAGTATAAGTTGAAAAAGGTTTTAAATTGTACTTGATACCGATTCACCCCCCTCTCAGTATCAACATGATGTGTATTTCTCGAAAACACCTTTCTAACGAGCTATCACAAGCCTAAAATGGAGATAGTATGAAAACGTTACAACCTCGAGAAGTTAATGTACTAACTTACCCCAACGAGGCCCACATGACTTTTGGTGCTTCATCTCCTAGGTTTAGGTTTTTTGATGTCTAGGGTCTTGGAATTCATCTTTATGATAAAAATTCCTTCAGAGCCTCATTGTAATCATCTTCTTGTGAATAAGTGTAGCCGTCACATCTCTTCTTAGAGATAAAGTTGCCACCATTCTAGCGAGTCTTGAACTCTGTATTTTTACAGTCTATGTACATTTCTTTCATTAATACAAATCAAGTAGTGTTGTATTTATTTGTTTCTAGAAATGTTTATGTGTATTTCATTGTGATATCTCTGCTTTCATTTCATTCTGAAAATAATCTGCATCAGTGGTATCAGAGCAGGATGTTCTTGATCATTTTTCAGTGCATGTCCCCGATGAGGTCTAAGTATAGCAAGTTGGGTGGGTCTCGAGCTTGTCTCTCTTGAGGAAAATCACTCTTGCATGCCCAAGAAACCCTCTACGGAGGCATAAAATAAAAATGGTAGAGCAAAGGATTCTATTATCGTGTTTCTTGAGCAAGATCTCGCGCGATAGAGGGATGAAATGATGGAGAATTTTTCCCACATCCTTCAAAACCTGTCGATAACAACAATCGCATCTTCATAAAGAGACCACTGTGGAGGAGCCTCTCCCTTCAAGGTACAATTTATTTGATATTCCCATATTTGAAGGTTAGTTAGATGCAGGTTCTTTAGAAAAATGGTTGAATATGCTAGAAGTTTATTTCTCTATTCACAAATTTTCTGACAGGGAAAATATCATCTTCACACTCCTCAAGGATCTCCCCCATGTCAAACATTGGTGGGAAACTTACTGGGAGAAAAGTTCCATAGAGGAATCTGGAATATATGGGGTCAATCCCACTTGGGATTTTTGTGTGGATGCGGTCAAGGAACAATACTACCCTGTTGATAACTATGAAGACCAGTACATGAGATGGACCACACTACGACAAGAGAAGAGCCAAATAGTAACGGAGTTCACAAATAATTTCCATACCTTGCACACCAAGCTAGGTATCAAAGACTTCAAGTGACATTTGGTTCTGAAATACCATGGGGCTCTGGATAGGTACATCCAAACCGAAATGGATTTCCTAAACATCTCATCATTGGGAGCTTTCTATCAATATCTTGTCAAAATCGAGAAAAAATTTAAGCACCAGAACAAATGGGAGTTCGGGTCTGCAAATCCAAAACAACCAAAGCATGGTAAAGACAACCCTAACCAATAGCCTCCCAAAAAACAGTCTAAGAAACAAGAAAATAAGGATAAAGAAAAGTCGAAGAAAGACACCGGGAAGTGGTGTGATTTCCATAAAATCCCCTGGCACAACAATGATGAATGTTGCTTGAAATAGTCATTGGTAACCGAGGTCAAAGATAAGGAGTCGAACCCTGATTCAGAATCTGATCCAGAAAATATTGACAATATACAGATCATCGACACAGACCCCATTACTATTGTCGTGACTGCAACAATTCAACTAGAAGAACTAGTAGATCCTGAAGAGGGGGGACGCCTCTTCCATTCACATATGTGGGTGAATGGGACCCCATTTCATTTCATTTTTGATAGCGACAACCAGAATAACCTCATCTCAGTTGAGGTCATCAAACAGTTGGGGTTGTCAACAACACCACACCCACATCCATACAACATTGGGTGGCTTGACCAAGGACGCGATCTCAGTGTCAGCCAACAATGTCGTTTGTTATATGGAATCCATCCATTCAAGGATAAGGTAGTGTGTGATGTTGTCACTCTTGATTTATGTGATGTTGTTTTGGGCCAACCATATATGTGGAAACACCATTTTTTTTATGAGTCTTGATCACGTCGTTTAATTATTACTCTGGGGGGTCAAATCTATAGGATACTAGAGGTACTTCAGAATATTGTTCCACCAAAACAGTGCCGCAAGGTAATCTCTCATACTGCAAAATTCATCCTCTTCACAGTCTATTCAAAGGATGCACAAGAGGCCACTACAACTACTGTAGCCTCAATGCCTTCTATCCAACATAAGAAGATTGCAGAAGAGAAAGAATATATTTTTTCTTCACCTACATTTTTATGGTGTCTACACAATGCCCCGTTAATCCTAGAGACAATGGGTTGGTGGAACAAATTCAACCCCTCCAGCAAGAGTTTTGTGACAACCTTCCAAATACCAAGCAACACAACTTCTCCAACAAGGCACGAAGATCACCAAGATTCATATTGCAAAAACGCTTTCCCCTCTACCCCGGGAAATCAATGCAATGGAGACCATTTCTTCCTAATGGGAGAGGATTCATTCAAGTTGATATTGGTGGCCACCCACCTGTTCCAAATTCCAAATGGTTCATATGGACAGTTTTCAATTCAACACGTTTCTTTGTAATGAGTAAATTTATTTGTAATTATGGGTTATGCATTTATGGGGTTGTCCTAAATCCCTACACAGCATCTAGGTAGATATTGGTGGATGCCCACCAATTCTGACTAGATTATTTTGGAAGTTTCCATGTCAGTACATCTTTTTGTACTTCCAGGGTTGTTTTGGGGACCTAAACAATGTTTTCTTGGCTTGCCACAAATAAAATATAGACTGTGTTATCAATCCAAGAGTCACTCCTAGACTGCAAATTAGAGTAAGCTTGGTAACATGGAAATGCAAATGGATTAAAATAGTTTAAATAGGTGGATCAACAAGAGAAGAGTAAAAAGGAGGGCATCAGACTACTGCAAATACATTCCATTGGGCATGGAGTCATAACATCCTACAGATCAAAGGCAATCGAGATGCCTACCAGACAAAGGGATTATGAAAAGATGGATAGAAGAATAGAAGGTAAAAAAAGAGAAGAATAACCACATAACATAGATCCTTTCTGTAATATAGATTGAAGAGTGATTGAACAATAAACTTTGATTAACAAGCAATTATCACAAATCCTTTGCAGCTCATGAATTCATTAACCAACGGCATCTTTTGATCTTCAAAATATGTAAATATTATTCAAGCAAGATGAAAATATAGAATGATAAAAAAGAACACAAAGTATGATAAGAAACTCTCATGAATCTCTAATGGCAGAAATGCTAATTACAACAGGCCCTCAGGCTTACAATTGAGCAAATAAACTGCTCCTCTAGCTCTCTCCCCTCTTGGATCATGAATCCAACCCCTTTCCTCAAGAGATCTCCTTCCTTAAATAGAAAATAGCATCCAAATAACCTTAGCAGTTCTAATCCCATCTCCTTCATTGTATTCTAAGCCTTGGAGATAGGTGGCAACAATCAAAGAGACAAAAATCCAACAAACTGTTAATTTTCGGGAATTTGTTTGAAGTCATTAATAAAATGTCTCCACCTCATTGCATGAGGCCTTTTCGGGATCTAAATATTAGGTGAAGGTGTCCCTTGACATCTAACTAATCCTTGAGAATCCATTCTAACCCTCCTTGACATGTGGCAACCTCCAAACAAGGCGAATATCAAAACCGTGACTGCTACAGGAAATGAGGTAGCGTCGCTGTAAAACAGTAGGTAGCACCACTTCTATTTCTAATATATCTCAAACCATAACACATTTTGAAAAAATGAGAGAGGTTTTTGTTATTTGGCATGTTATGACCAAAACCGTCCTCCAGTTTTCAAAAATACCTTCTCAATTGTTCATAATCCAAGTTTCAATTTAGTGACTCAAAACTAGTAAAATAACTCTACACAATTCGTTTTTTGCCAGAATTTAGGTAGCTCCCGCCTTTGTGTCTTCGTGCGATTGGGTAGAGAAAATACATGAGTGATTTTGATTCTTGGAACCTTGTGAGAGTTTTGTCAATGCTTGTTCTTGACACTTGGCACCTTAACCAATCTTGTGCTAACATTAGGCTCCATGGGGGATGGCATGCTCCTCATGACCTGCCAAGAACCTACAGAACAATATCCTTATCCATCTTCTTCTTTGTCCAGGAAACCAACAAGCCTAAGAGCATCTATGCTCCTTATTTTAAATTGAAATAACTACTACAAACTGATTGAAAGGAAATGCTAAAAAACGAGCTTATTTCTTCCTACTCCTACTCTAATCAAGTGTGTTTCTTATTGATCAAGTAAGGTTGTGCTTCCAATGAAACCATACACGCATCTGATTAGCTAGTGAAATCCTTGATACAGTAATGATGAATGTAGGAACCCATAGATTACTGATATGCAATTCAAAATAATAGAACAACCAACCTTCATTTGACAAAAGTGTTCTGACATATAAGCTTCTCAAAGATCCAAGATAATCAGCCAATGGATCAATAAAACTAAAAATGAATACCTCTTCCTTCTGTTTTAGATGAACATCAAAATATTTCTTCATATCCTCATGTTGATCATGGCTGCCACCTACAACTGCCTGCAAATCTGAACATAGCTGCAAACTAACTTCACTATTGATGGTACATTGTTTGTTTTTGTCTACAGATCCAAGTTCAAATATAGTGCATGCGGGATCATTGATTTGTAGAGATGATTGTTGAATGTCTTCAGTGGTTTCTTGATAACTGATTTCTTCAAAATACTGTTCTCCGTCATAATCAGATTCATAACTATCATAACTCGATTGGTTGCTCCTCAAATAATCAAAATGGATATGGTCTTCTTCATCAGAGTATTCGTCAAATATAGGTGAGCCCAAGGCTCCTTGGTCTTGCACAAAAAAATGAACAATCCCCCGATCTCTCTCTTCAATATCAAGTGAAAAGATATCATGGGAAACCTCTTGTAGGAAAAGAGAAATATCCTCTTCTACTTGATTGGTTCTTCTTTCGAATCGGAGATATCATATGCATAAGGTACAGGATATAATGAAATTGAATCCATGCAATCATAAGTACAATCATTACTGATATCTGGAATGAATTCTTCTCGGGAATAAGAAAGAGAAAGAGGTTCATTTATATCTTCATTTGGACAGTGAATAAAATCATTTTCATCTTTATATTCAACAGAGAAATCTAACAAATCTTGAGCACATTCTACATATCCCTCACATCAGTTATGACAAATACTTTCAGAGGGATAAAACCTGTTGCAGTGTTCATTGAATACTCTGTGGAAATCTTTCAAGGATGAAATGTTGGAAGGGGGTAACAAGAAATTCCATTTACGTGCATCCCCATCCAGTGGATACATGAACATTTTCATCAATATATATGCATGATGGATGTCAAGATGCTGCATCAAATTATGAAATTCATGAACATTCTCAACAGGGTTGTCATCCTTACCTTCATAAAATCTGGGCAGCAAATCTTTCCATTCATCAATAAGAGGCACAGGATGTGGATAATCCTCTATAGCTGAGAAATTGAGTGGGGAAAACCTCCTGGCCAGGATAACCTTCATAGCCATTTAATTGGTCTCATTCCAGTGGAGTCACCAACATATTCTGAATAATGGAGTCGCCATGGTGAATGTGCAGTCTTGAAGGTGTCCAACTTCAGTCACCATCTAAAGATGGAGTTGTTCAATGTCATTCTTACCAGGGAGCTTTTCAATCTGCTCAAATCTGTCCCTGGCAATGGTGCCAATTATGTTATCAATCCAAGAGTCACTCCCAGACTACAAATTAGAGTAATCTTGGTAATATGGAAATGAAAATGGATTAAAATAGTTTAAATAGGTGGATCAACAAGAGAAGAGTAAAAAGGAGGGCATCAGACTGCTGCAAATACATTCCATTGGGCATAGAGTCATAACATCCTACAGATCAAAGGAAATCAAGTTGCCTACCAGACAAAAGGCTTATGCAAATATGGATAGAATAATAGAAGGTAAACAAAGAGAAGAATAAACACATAACGTAGATCCTTTCTGTAATATAGATTGAAGAGTGATTGAACAATAAACTGTGATTAACAAGCAATTACCACAAATCCTTTGCAGCTCATGAATTCATTAACCAAAGGCATCTTTTGATCTTCAAAATCTATAAATATTATTCAATCAAGATGACAATATAGAATTATAACAAAGAACACAAAGTCTGATAAGAAACTCTCATGAATCTATAATGGCAGAAATGCTAATTACAACAGGCCCTCAGGCTTACAATTGAGAAAATAAACTGCTCCTCTAGCTCTCTCCCCTCTTGGATCATGAATACAACCCCTTTCCTCAAGAGATATCCTTCCTTAAATATAAAATAGCATCCAAATAACCTTAGGAGGTCTAATCCCATCTCCTTCATTGGATTCTAAGCCTTGGAGATAGGTGGCAACAATCAAAGAGACAAAAATCCAACAAACTACTAATTTTCAGGAATTTGTTGGAAGTCATTAATAAAATGTCTCCACCTCATTGAATGAGGCCTTTTCTGGAGATAAATATTAGGTGTAGGTGTCCCTTGACATCTAAATTATCCTTGGGAAGCCATTCGAACTCTCCTTGACATGTGGAAACCTCCCAACAAGGCGAATATCAAAACCGTGACCGCTACAGGAAATTAGGTAGCGTCGTTGTAAAACAGTAGGTAGCGCCACTTATATGTATAATATCTCTCAAACCATAACACATTTTGAAAAACTGAGAGAGTTTTTTGTTATTTGGCATCTTATGAACAAAAACGTCCTCCAGTTTTCAAAAATACCTTCTCAATTGTTCATAATCCAAGTTTCAATTTAGTGACTCAAAAATGGTAAAATAACTCTACACAATTTGTTTTCTGCCAAAATTTAGGTAGCCCCTACCTGTGTGTCTGTGTGTGATTGGGTAGCACAAATCCGTGAGTGATGTTGACTCTTGGAACCCTGTGAGAGTTTTGTCAATTCTTTTTCTTTACACTTGGCACCTTAACCAATCTTGTGCTAACAGATCAAGTCATATTTTTATGGAATAATGCGTAGTTCTCGAAAATACCTTTCCAACAAGATATCACACGCCTAAAACAGAGATTGTATGCAAACGTTACGACCCCGGGAAGTTAATGTACTAACTTACCCCAACGAGGCCCACATGACTTTTGGTAGTTCATATCATAGGGTTAGGTTTTTGGATGTATAGGGTTTTGGAATTCCTGTTTATCATAAAAAGGCCTTCAGAGCCTCATTTTAATCATCTTCTTATGAATGAGCGTAGCCATAACATCTCTTCTTAGAGATAAAGCTACCAACATTCTAGCGAGTCTTGCACTCTGTATTTTTACAATCTCTATACATTTATTTCTTCAATAGAAATGATGTATTGTTGTATTTCTTTGTTCCTGGAAATTTTTATTTGTATTTCATTGTAATATCTTTTCTTTCATTTTGTTCCGAAAATAATGGATCACCACCCTTCATAAAAGCTCAAAAAATGGTCGAATTTCCAAGTGAAAAGCATTCTTTTAGCCTTGAAATGATGGGTTTCTTCCTCCAATATGACTTAGGGATCATGGAAAATGTATTTCATGGTTTCAAGGAGTTATGAAACTTGGAAAAGTGCATGAAACACTTAGTAAGGTGCATACAACACTTGTCAAAGTGCATGCGACACTTAGCAAGGTGCATGCAACACTTGCAACACTTTACAAGACTTAGGGTGCGACACTTAAGTGTGGCATTTTGATGCGTAACACATTCTCATAAGTTTGAATCTCGTGCTGAACTATACGGGGATCTATGCCAAGCATTTTCTCGTACGACCAATAAAACACACTGCGAAACTCTTTAAAGAGCGTCGTATACTGAAAAATCTTGTTTTCAGAGAACTTCACTCCAACGAAGATGTTTTCAACGACGTCACGGTTCTTAAAAATGTTAATAATGATGATTTGCAATATATTTTCCATGTTCCCCTCGGCATCGACATCATTCTCGACCAAGGTGTTCACCGTCTGATTGACACTCCTACTCACAGTTGACTTAAATTCTCAATTTTCCATACAAATGATCTCGAGGAGGAAATACGATCTGTGATGCATATCCTCCCATGATATTTCAACCCCAGTCATTTCCTCAATGATAACTGCATTTGAGAGAAAGAAAGTGTCAAGAAGATCTTGAAAATTTGAATAATTTTGAGCCCAAATAGGCTTTGGAAAAATATCATCCTCCTCTATCAATGAAGGAGTTTAATCTGGGTCTGCATTGGCATGTTGAATATCTTGGTAAGTGACTTCAGCTGCAGACACAGGTTCTCCCATCTCGGTGTAAACGTGGTATTTACTCACATCACATGGTGATGGTAGAATCCACAGATCATATAGATATGATGTTATAAACAAAGCAACTCTTGAAATAGAATATGGTGGACTTGACACTTGAGAGATGACTGAGGTGGCCCGAAGATACGAAATTGGCGTGAAAAAATAAAAAGATCCAATGAGAGAAGGATACCTCCCACAACTGATACTCAGTTTCCGTATCATGGTTTTTGATCCACAAAAATGTGGATCCTAGGTTAGCCACAAACTCAGAAAGGTTGGAAGTCACATGGTCGATGGGTACAATTCTTCCCTCATGGGGAAATAATATAATGTGAAAAACCGATGAGATGACATCTGTCATGGTGTAATACCAACTCCTCCCAAGTAAAAAATTATAGTCGAGCGACACATTGACTACTTCAACCTCCACACAAATGGATTTTCCTCCTAACTTGACAGAACAAGAAGAAATAAGACCATGGGGTCAGAACGATCGTCCATCAAAATTTGTCAAGAGAGTCGGGGAAGGGGTAAGCTATGGAGAACCAATAGATTTCCAACAAGAAAAGGAAATTACACACGTCAAATCTCGTTCATTAACAATATTCCTCTTGATCATATGATTATTATAAATGAGATTGATTTGGAAGGCCACATAATAGGGAAGACGAGGCTTGACATCAACAACATTGTTGAGGAAAAGATATGAAGTGATCTTACTCAAGCATTTTCAGATTATGCTTGGCTAAATAAAAATAGATGGGAATATCACCCTAATTTTATAGCCAACAAAAATAACATCCTAACTCACAAGTATTGATTACAAGTGCTTAGGATAGTATTTTATCAATAAACAGCTTGCTAGAAATTTACTTTTTATGTAATTTTATGAATAGAACTGTTGCTGAAATAAATGTAAAGACAGAAGTAAATACACCAAGATTATAATCAAGACAAATGAGACATAAAGAAATCCTTTATTTCATTCCAATTCACCAAAGAGACATTTTCTTTAGAAAATCTCATACAAAAATTTTGGACCAAAGTCAAACTTAGACATCCCCGATGGAACATACAAAAGGACCTCTAATAGAAAACCAAAACTGAACTCTAAAAGTTGGATCAACTTGCCACATATTGTTGACCACTTGACTATGCACAATAGCCTTTGTCAGTCATGAAAAATAATTCACAAACATACAAGTCTACGCATACTATCAAAGATACATCAACACCTTTGAAAGACAAGTGTCTGAATGATGTAATTCAACCCTGAATATTGTTGTCTACAATAACACCCTGCTATCATAAAAGAGAATTAGGATTGTGATGAATAAATGAATGGATGAAAACTGAACTATCTCAACATAAACTCAAAGAGAAAACCTTAGTATGCTTCTGCTTCTATCTCCTCATTCCCCTTTCCTTTTTTCTTTTAGCAAATTAGAATTAGTTGAAGTAGTTGAACCAACTCATTAGTTAATTTAATTAAAAGACTCAACTAACTTTTAGTTGGGGGGAAAAGTGATAATCATAATAAGGGCTATAATTAAATAATAACTACTAGGTGGGACCCCTTGTGACTCCCATTTGTTCTTAAAAATCATAACATACTAGTCAATTAAGAAAAACACACATCCTTGTGACTCCCATCATCCTATTAACATTTGGAAATCTCAATAATGTTTGCAATTATTTCCAAAATATATTACCAACATATCCAAAAATCATGCCATACGAAAATCTGAAGTCAACTGTCATCAACAATAATAAACAAAAACTTAAAATCCATATTTCCCAGTTTGTGAGGCAATCTTTCCCTTGTTGATGCTATCATCTTTTAGTCCTTCTGAACCTGCCTTAGGCTATGTGGAATATTCAAGCCACATCTTGTTGATCATATGAGGGAAATCGTCCTTCCAATGCAAGTGGGAGGACACAGATTTACCAGAATTATCTGAAGATGTGGAAGGGACAGTAGCGACCTTCTCTTTAACAGAGGTGTAGTAGGCCTCAGTTTTCAGCCTTTTATTTGAATAGCTCATCCATGTATGCATGATTGATTAGAAAATAATATTTTAAATAACCATACATGATAACTCTTTTAAAAATATGAAATAGATTTTGGCTCAGCAATATATCAGACTCATGCAATCCAATCCATACAAATTGTTTAACTTATTTTCAATGACCAGGGGATGAACAAATGGTTATAGGATATGCGAGGGGTTTGTATTGAGCGAAACATGATAAGATGAGGGGGAAAAGAACACGGTTAATTCTCAAAGACAACAAACAATCAAATTTAATGCAACCCAAGAAACATCACTGTAATTCAACCACGACACTACTACTTCCAACTGCTTCAACACATAAATTTTCTTAACTGTAATCAATTTTAGAATAGGGAGTGAAAAATGAATGTGGGAAGGCGAGGGGGTTGTAATTAGCAGAAAGAGAAATAATGGTAGCGAAAAAGAGTGATTACTGTTCATAAAAATTAATCAAGTGATCCATAAACCATTTTGTAAAAGAAACCACCTCAACCAAATGACCAGTGAGACCCAAAAAAATTGTTGTGCAAAGTTCAAATAGTTTTTTGCAACAACTTACTCACTGTAATCAAATACTTAACACAGTTCCATCAAACAAGGTAGTCTATGTTCCACAATGATATGTAGGGGAGGTATGTTACTCTTATTTATCCAATTAACATCTTATAACAACTTTCAAATGTATAACCAGTAACTATTTCCACTCTGATTATCGTAAGAAACAACCACTTCCCACACATTCCTTCAATCTTCAAATACAACTCAAAAGTAGTGTTTCAAAAACAAATGAATTCAGACTTTCATTGCACCTGTGCCTGTCAGTGTTAAAATGCATGAAATTATTTAAACATACCTAATAGATAGTCAACCCAATAATTCATGCAAAAACCCTGATTGTCATTTAAAAAGACAGACAACAGCCACCAATCTAACACATGCTATGCATAAAATAATTCAATCATGCAAGTGCAATTTCGTCACTATACAAGCCCAATTCAATGTGATTCTAAATAATCAAAATGTTGGGCTATCCATCCAACACAACTTGGTAGCAACATCATGACGACTTCATAATACAATAATCGAATTGCAACAAAATCATTCTTAAAATTCTGTGACTATCTTTGAGTGTGGAACCTGAAACCATCCATATCATACACAGTGGGCATTCACCCAAAACAAAACGATGCGACATTCCCATTTTACAATTTTAAACACACAGTCATAGTATTAACTCAACCCATCATGTCGAGCCATCAATCTAATACAATATTGCTTCAATTTAATCAAAATGCAATCAACCATGTTGTCTAAAACTAGGGCTCATCCCTAATGATGCAATCAAATAACCATAACACATACAATGGAATGGATTTTCTACAGTCATCCCAGTTGCAACAACCATTTGGCCCCTGAAAAAGAACTCAGAGTTATAATGACCATTATTCGTGGTGTAGTAACACCACAAATTCATTATGCGTGAACATCATTAAACAATTGTAACCAATTCCGAGTTAAACATCCAATAATCTTTAGTGCAAAAAGGCAGTGACTGTGTATCAACCAATCAACCAATTCAATGATAAGCCTATAATTGGACTATCGTAACAATCAACAACCGACCTAGCATGTTGTTGCAACCACACATACCCACGCATCGACATGAAGCGAGGTTGTGACCTTCTGAATTAAAACAATATTGAGTTATCAAACACAAGGAGAGAGATTGTGTATTTCAAATTGTCCAATTAACAATGCAAGGTTTATCCATCGTGGTAACACATGCAGTAAGTAGATATCAAAACCAAAACAATTGTGGCATGACCAACTAGGCGAGTCTATACTCAATTTTGTCAAAAATACACAACCCTCCAACAATAACGAAGTAGAAAACCTGACAGACCACGCCAATATTCTCTATCAACCTTCAGACCTGTAGAGTTAAGGGTTTTCTCTATGATCAACACAAGGAAATCTAGAGCCAAATTCTTCCAATGGTGAAAGCTTTGAAGAACAACAGTGCATACACAGAGAGAACCACAACTTATTCGTGGACAGGTAACAAATCCTACGACAAGAGGGATAAAACATAAGGGTGAGGCTCCAATTCAGCCTGGCAATGATACTTCACACACTCAGGGTATAACCCTCGTGGTTCTCCAATCAAACAACCACAACGCTGAAGTGAAGACAGGGTCAAGAAAGAACCAAATAATGCACTGCGTAGCCTTTAACGATGAAAACAAACCAATGCTCAAGTGAACAGAACAGAGTGACATAAAGTGCTTCCAACCATTAAACCCACAAAAACCAAAGACTAGATATAGCGACAAATGCGTAAGGATAGCCAGGCACCCAAGACCAAACAAAAACCTTCCAACTAAACCAGTAAGGATAAGAGAGAGCTTGTATGGCTACTAACACCCAAGATGGTCCAATACACTATAACTTCATAAATTATCATAGAGAAAGCCACCAACAATTCATTCCAAAATCACAATTTTACACAGTCGCAATACTTAAGGAAAGTGTAACCCATACACTCGAGCCAATATCTATTTCATAAACAAAGAAGACTCATGGATGGACAAACAAAAGACATACCTGTAATCTAAGAACTTTAAAACGCGAACTGGCCGAACGATTCTTCCCTGCTTGAAAATTGGAGCATAACCCCAACAACAAGGTTGAACAATAGCTTGACTAGGGTGGCGGCCATTGGAAGGAGTAAGGGTGATGTGTAGTAAATGCATGTCACCTCCAAGCTTAAGTTAATTCAATTTCTTAGTACACACCAGCCCCTAATCCAACAAATCATCCAATTGAACCACACACTGAAACCAACAACCCTTAATTGCCAAGAGCACCACCCACATCTCATATTACCATTTCAAAACTATACAGTAGTGCATGTTAACTATGTTTTATATAGCTTTAATAAATCGCATGGCTATCATATGTTAGCTAGGATTTATCACGATCCTTTTAATGCATATAGTGTAGCATGTTAATATAGAATAGTTCCTTCCTTTTGCATTCTTGTTCGCATTGCTTAATCTCTTATAACTTTCCTTTATTTTTTGTTACTAACATATATCTGCTACAGGTGTCACGAGTAATAGATCCAAGAATAGACAACAATGGTACCATGAATAAAATAGGTCATTGTAACATAAAACTTGGGCCTCGAGCAGCAAAAGAGACACGTATAATACGCCTGATCCATCATCCAAATAAAACAAGATGTCATCAACCATGTATGCAGTGTCGAACAATAGCATAACATCAAAAAAAGAACCAGACCTGATCTCCAATCTACAAGAGGTTCCCACCTACTAGTATTATTTAGCATTATAATAATAGACTTTAGTAACACTTTGTGAGAAAAAACTTTGTTGCGATTTTAATCGTCAACAAACTGGCGACTCCACAAGGAAATTTGTTTTCAACAGATTTAGAACTAAAAAATCATGGTTTTGCAGACCAAGAACAATAATTTTAGAAGATGTAACCAAAATAATTATGTAACAGGGGGAAGTGAGCGGATTTAATGGGAAAATGACCAAAAATTGGGAATAACTCATGAAAAATGTTAAGTATGAGGAGGGTTATCCCTATATGCATAATCATTCGACCAGAATTGACTCTTAATTCAAGGAGAAAAATTCCAATCTACCCCTAGATTCCAATCTACAATATCATTTCTCATTCCAAAAAATAAAGAACCATGAAAAATATTAACTTTAGTTACCAAAATTAAAGTAGAATTTTATAAGCTTATTTGATACAACATAGTAATTTGTAACATAGATAATAAAAACTCAAGTCAACACAAATAAATAGACAAACAAGTTAATTTTGCATATAAAAAACATTTTTTTAATAATAGACAATGGTGATGATTCTACACTTTCTAACAACAACAATTTCTATTGTGTTTTTATTTAAAAATCCTTACTCGTTTCATTTTATTAAATTAAATTTTATATTAAATTAAATAAATATTAATATACCAACAAAGTATGAAGAAATTCTTCGGAAATTTTCCCTTTCCATATTACAAAATACATATCTATATTGACTCGAAATTTCGTCAAAGTTGGCTAGAATCTTTTTTACATGGTTGCATTACTCATTACTCCTCTTGATGCATAATTTGTATTAATACATGTGAAGTTAATACTAGAGGTGCTTCCCAAAAGTGAG
>SNQJ01S0120018.1:0-27252 GCA_010110895.2 Picea sitchensis
TCTGGACTATTTTTGGGAAAAAATCCACCTAAGAATGAAGAATTTATGCAATAAAAATTCTAGTAAGCCTTAGGGAGGCAAAAATTAAATTTTAATATATAGTTTGAAAATTCATTTTAAAATTTTATGTACTTTAATTACTTTAATTATCGGTGCTAAAAAGAGGGACAGTGGTATCAAGACAGTCCCTGGCCCTTTCAATTGCTAGTTTGTGGTTGTAGGTTGACAGAGGCACACCCTTGGTGGTGCATAGGCAGAGAACGATAGGACCTGGCACTAGAGGTGGCACAGGGTCCTAGACTCAGTGTAGAGGGAATGTGGGCCCACCACTCATAGTGGTACTTGGGTTTTTTCTTGTGCACATGACTTGCGGGATTAGTGGGGATACGACCCATATAAACTTTTGGTTAATTTTTGGGTTTTCAAACCTTAGAAAAGGAGGGTGAGGTCATGGGTTCGACCCCCTCCCCTTATAAATTGCCATTTTTTGTTCATTTTCTGGGTGAAGAAGGGGGGGAGGAGGAGGTGAGGTGTTAAAACCCCATGCCCCTCAAAAATACAAGAACATGAGTGGAAAAACACAAGAAACTAAGAAATTAATAGGCCATGGAGGATTGGGCCTAGTGCCCAAGAGGGGTTTGAATCCCCTCCATCTTGCAATTTTTTCACTCATAAAACTATTCAAGAAACCACAAATTTGAACCATCACTCAACCATAAGTAATATTAATTAGTAAAAAGAACTCAACCACACACAAATTGAACTATCAACTTCATTCATTTCTTTTCCAAGTAAGAAAAATCCAAACTAGAGCACAAACTCAGAAAAATCATCATCCAGGGTAGTATAGGAGTCATTTCAGCACATTGAATTTGATATTGATGGTACATGTACTTTGTATTTTTGGTGGAGACATGTACTACTCCCTCTTCATGCCACCCATGGACCATATTTGCAGAGCTCTCTACCCCTCCAACATACCTGTCAAATGAGCTTGAGAGAGAAGAGGGTTTTGTATTTTTTTCTTTTTAATTGTTTTTTTTCCTTTTTTCCAAATTTGCATGGGGTATCTGTGTGGCATGCCCATGCTATATTTCATATTATCCCCAATTACTAGGGATAACTAAGTATATTATGTCTCTATGCCCTCAAGTTGGAGTACCGAGAGACAACTTGACCAGCAGTGTCCACTTGCACAGATAGAGATCGACCTTACCACCACAGGTCCAAATTCATCATGACAATATCCACCACATCAGTTGGATTCTAGAATACATTGGGTCTTACTCCATGAGGTAAAATTCAGGTATTATGGTGAGTGTCATTTCAATATTTGAGGAATTTAAGTTGGTTGCATTTAAAATTGCTTTTGATTATCTAACGTTTTCTTGGAAATTATGGTTTTTTCCTCGTTTCAATTTGGTGGTTGACATTGCGCCCTAGTAAGTGGGTCACCCTTAGGGATATTTTTTCTACTGGGAGGTCCTCTTGACGAATCATCATTCCATTCCTGACCATACTTGTCACTTTCCACACTTCATCCCCTCATCTCCTTACCTTTTTGGGATTTTTTGGGTGTACTGACCCAAGAAGGGATTGCCCCTCATTTCATGGGAAGAAGGGGATGAAATCCCAGAGGATTGTAGCTTGAAAAAGATAAAATACAATAATTAAACTTCTATATTCTCACCGAGGGATCTCGAGGACAATGAAATGTCTCTCATAAGAAGTTGATGGGACCTATGAAAAATAACTAATACAAAATGCCAACTAAGGTGGAGCATGTGTAAGCATTATTTTTCATGCTTAGGTAGAATCCCACACATGGTTTCAACTTGGGGAAGCATGATGTGACCATGGTAGAGTCAAGGTGGACACTTTTTTTCATTCTTAGGTAGAATCCCCACCTTGGCTTCAACCTAGAAACATCTTAAAAAGAACAAATTACAATAAATGGCCTTGTAAAAAGGATGAATTGAAAACGAAGGTGCAACACACCCTCTACAAAGGCACCCATAAATGAGATACTATGATCCCTTGTATGTCATGAACCCCATTCCCAAGAGTCTTTCCCCCATCCATCTCACTTTTTCCACATGTCTTAGAGAGGGGTCCACTTGGAAAACACTCCTAAACTTGAGGTACGATTCACCCAATAGGTCGCTTTATCAACCCTCCCATTCCTACACTTGGAAAATTGCATAGGGTCTTTATCACTTGTTTATTTTGATGAGGTGGTTTGGAAATGCATGCTTATATGGATTTGTTATTGATTTTATTTACATCTCATTATGCATTTTACTTGAGATCCTTGGAGGGTGCATTCATTAACTTTGCAGGACCTAGTTGGTGGACAAATTTGGAAGAACAATTCTAGCTTGGGCTTCCTTGGGGCATGAATCCCATATATTGGATACCATGGACCATAGACCAGAAGAAGATACTAGCCTTTGGAGGGATGAGCTGATACCATGGAGGAAATAACCCAACCCTTAGCTAGCACAACGATTTTCTCTTGAGGCTAAAACGTCACATTTGAGGAGCTTGAGCTAACCCTAGGGATAGGGTTGTGGTGGTGGTGGTGTTGTTGCTTGACACTTGGCACATGTTGATGGGAGCAGGCTTGGCTTGGAAGATGGAGACCTAGTGCATGAGAGGGAGTCCCTATAAGGCCCAAAAACTTCCTCTCTCCACTCCAATGATTTGCAATAAGTGCCAAAATGTCACCCTTTGGAGGGATGATATCACATTAGGGTTTCTTTATGTGCATTTTTAAAATTTAAATTTGAATTAAATTCATATTACTTTTGTAAAGGGGAAAATTAGGGGTTGTTGCCCCTTACTTTGTGGTTTACCCTAAATTAAGTTCACAAACACTTTTAGTACGATTTGTATAAATAAGAATCATTTCATTTCATTTTGATCATAACTCTCCCATTGTGAGAAGACTAGTGGCTGAAATTTTCTCCCTGGTTGTGCAATTTGGTATCTCTCTCTTGTGCAAAATGATTTTTGGTGATATATTTTAGTGAATGATTGAAATAAGGTGGTGCACACCTCTTGGAGACTTCCTCTCTTGCTTATTAATGGTAATTTTCTTGGTGAACTAGGGTTTCTTCTTGCGTCTCTCTTGGAATTGGTAAGGAAAATATGCAATTGTTAATTCTTCTTGCTTGTTTCATGGTTATTGTTGGTTGAAACCCTATGAGGAGTATAAGTGCATACACCCTCCATTAAGCTTCATCTCATTTGCTAGTTTACAAGTCTTTTATTGCAAGGTTGATAGGACGAGTACAAGGGTGTATAGCCTCCTTGATTTACCTTAGTTTGAATTGCATGCCATAAGGAGTAAGAGGGTTTACACCCCTTGGAAGTTTTTTGATCTAACTCTTTCTTTCAAGACTCCATTCACCTAATTTTTTAAAGGCAGTAATCTGAAGTTTGCATTGGACAAATAAATTGTTTGCATTGGTAAACATGATTTAGTGAGATATTAATATTGTGCATGTTGGAATCTTTTCTTGATGCTTTGAGGTTTCCAAAGCCTCTAGGGCATCTTAGTTTGCTCAATATTCTTGGAGCTATAACTAAACAAAAGATACATCCATTAGGGCTGCGACAAATTACTCTCTTTTTTGAATTTATAACCCACATTTCAACCATCAAAATTTGCTAGCAAGCTGCCATATTTATCTACTAATCTCAGTGCACGTTTTGGGTGGTTTACTTGCTTGTTTTATGGGTTGAAATTTTATGTTGTAGCAATAGTTTGCTACATTCATAAGGTTGATACTATGTCTTTGCAATACTTGTTTATGACAGCCTTATTTCATTGCTAAAGTCTTATGCTTTCTCACACTTGAGTTACTCTAGTTGTTGCTAGCATATCTCTTGCATCATTTACTTGAATTTTAGAATTTTGTAGTAGCTTTAATAATCATTTCCTTTCTGATATATATTTATGTTCACTTCTGCAAATAGGGACAACAAGATCAATTTTCTTTTCCATTGGATTGTTTAGCTTCTATTTTGTCTTTTCTTGTGTCTCGAGCAGACACAAACATCTTCCACGTGTACTCAAACATTTGGAAACCATAAACCATCTTCGAGAATATTTATCAAGCCATTTCTCACTTATTACCTTGACCTATAGGGGATTCACTTCCATAATCTCACTTTCCATTTCATTTCCCCCTTGGCTCACCCGAGGCTCCCCTTGTGTTTGGATTCTTCCTTCACAAAATCGAGGGAGGATTTATCTAAGGTGAAAGTGGGTAAGCTACCCCACCGTTATCGCCATCCAGTGGATTGGGTTAGGCCTTTCCCAACCTATAGTTTGCGCAATAAAATTTTGGCGTCATTGTCGTGGAGAATTTTGAATCCGCTTTCGTGCCCTAATGACACTTTCTCAAGCTTCCTTCCCAAAGCCTTTACCCCTAGCTTTCATGGCGACTCCACTTGAAGAACGTTCTCCTTCCACCCTCTATGAGCTCTTATTGAAGCCCATCTAGCGACTCCACCTTCCCAGAATCTATCTTCCCTTAAGACTTATCCCCCTTGGAGATTCAATCCTTCTAAGGTTTACCGAAGAAGGCCTCCTCTCAAGTCTGCCATTGTCAAAACCCTTTTCCAAGGTACCCTTCCCCTTTCTCCAATGGCACACCCTTGGGAAAAATACCTTTATAAACCCTTAAACATGCCCACCATCCCCAGATACCCCAATAATATGCCAAAAGAGTCTCACAAATGGTTGCCAAAGTTTCCAGGAAATAATGTATTCACTACTAACGATCATCTCTATGCCATGGCCCGAGACATGGAAAATGAATAAGTGGAACATTAGGATGTAGCAATGAAGATACTATCCTCATCATTGATTGAAGATGCTCAGAGATGGTTCATATAATTTCTTGATAATCACATAGCATCTTATGAAGACTTTGCCAAGTTATTCACGAACAGATGGAAGGCGAAGAAAGACAATAGAATGCTTTTAGCTCAGTTTAATCAAATAAAGAAAAAGGAGAATGAGATAGTGAGTGAATTTGACAATGGGTTTGACAGGTTATATAGTCAAATCCCGACAGATTTACACCCTACAGATGCAGTTGTTCGTATCCTATACATAAATGCTTTCAATGGGCAATTTGGTTTCATCCTGAAGGACAAGAAGCCCACCACTTTGGCACAAGATAAAGAGTATAGTGTGGAAATTGAAGAAAAACTTCTTGACTCGAACGTTGATCCTTTTTAATATCCTCGTGCCAAGGAAAAGACAAAGACTAAATCTTTCAGTAGTAGTGCTCTAGACCCAATTTCTCTCTTGACTCAAAAGATAGACTAGATGAGTACTCAGTTTTTCCAAGCTCAAAATAAGATCATGGGTCATCTGACCACATTGGAAAGAAATCAATATGCCCCCAAACCTTAGTTTGATAGACAACAGAGAGATGCCACAGGTTGGAAACCAAGGCCTCCACAAGAGTCAAGAACTTTTGATACGTTGAACCCGGTTGGGATGGTCAACACAGAAGAGACATCGTGGTGTTCTCCATGTCAAGAACCTCATCGAGAGGATGAATTCCCCCGAAGAGATGAAGATTCTCCTGATAGTACAAACTTCATGAATATGATATGTAACTTCCAGAAGGAAGAAGTTACATAGGAACAGATTGATGAGACCAGAAGAAAATGAGAAAGAGAGGGATGACTCTTGGAGTTAAACCAGTTGACAAATGATCAGATAAAGGAATTGAAGAAGAGATATTTTTTAACATATACTAGGAGAAATAAGGCTTTGGTTCCTCCGTCACAACCTTCCACTACCCCTCAACCAAAAGAAACCTCTATTTCCCCACATACAGAGAAGGTGTTCCCACATATTCCACTCCAGTGCATGATTTTCTTCTGAATCCAACTCCAACAAAGAAAGAGATTTAGTTGAACATAGATGTTACAACCATGTTTGGAAAGTTTAATATGACGGTCCCTGTGACAGAGATGTGAAAAATCCCTTTTGTGAGGAGAGAAGTATTGAAGTTACTAAATGTGCTAGCCGAGAAGGAGGACCCTCTGATCCTCTTGAACACTATGTATCTTGATTGACAGAAGGAGAGTAACCCTTTGTTTTATCTTTCTTTGGGAATGAATGGCCTCCACTTGAATAATTATATGTTGGACTCCAGAGCCTTGGAAAATGTAATGTCCTTGAAAGTGATGGAACAAATTGGTCTGAAGAAAACCTAGCCTTATGGAAATGTTTGTGGTATTGATTCCAAGAAGGTCAAGGTTTATGGGCTATGTGAATATGTTGAACTTTACCTAATTGACTTCCCTCATATTAGCCTCATCATGAACATAGTCGTGATTGATGTCCCAGATGCTTGGGGGATGATTCTATCAAGAATTTGGTCCATCGATCTTAGAGGATTTCTCAGTATGGATCTCACCGATGTGAATATATCCATGGGAGATGGAACTTTTGAGATCTTGTATAATCGAGAGCGGGCTAACAGGCATGTGATGGACCCCAATGGTCTTGATTACACGAGTGAGTGTGAATTTGATGTACCTCAGTGGGCTATTGAGTATGATCCTTGGGACCTTCATTTTGTGTAGGAAGATTGCATAGATACACTAATCCCAAGGAAAAATGAGTACAAGGAGAAGCTTGCAAAGTTCCAAGGGAATTATCCAGGGTCCATCCATTTATTTAAGAAAGAATATAAAGAGAATAAAGAATGTGAGAAATCCATTGAAGATGCAATTAATAAATAGGCTCCTTCCTATCCTTACATCGAGAATATACCTTATATAAACTACAATGAAAGAAGACATGTGTTCCTATGGGACAAGGGGGAGGACAAGCCTAAATATGACCAGAAGAATGACAACACTTGGATTTCCCCTTATATCATCCAAAAGAAATCCAAAAAAGATAAGTATTATTTGACATATTTGGACAGGAGAAAGATGCCATTACCAGTGGATGGGTCTCTTCTCTAACCCTACATCCAAGACACTTGAATTCTTCAGGGCCCAGGGCCTAGGTAAGTAGGTAGGTCATATAGCTTTCCTTGCATTTTCATCTTGATTCCTCATTGTAGTTTAGTTTCATTTCATTTTTCATTTTTCTCCTCTTGCATATTGCTTTCATCAAATTAATTTTTTAGTTTATTTTTTTGAAAAAATGCAAAATTTTATTTTCTAGATTAGTTGTCATTTTTTTTTGTTATATATGGACAAGGGGTGATAGAACCACCCTGTATTTTACAGTTTTAATTTTACATATAGGCACGAGTCCACTAGGATATTTTGCAGTTCTCATACACGTTGCGGTTCTCATGCACTCTACGAAGAGTACATGTCCCCAAGTAGGAGCCATATGGTATCCCCATTTCCTAGGAATAACTAAGGAGATGATGTCTCGAGGCCCTCGGGTTGCAGAAATGGAGTATTGAGAGACAACTTTACCAGTAGTGTCCACTTGCATAGACAGATACCCACCTCGCCACCACAGGTCCAGGTTCATCATGATGGTATCCACCACATTAGTTGGATTCCATAATACATTGGGTCTTGCTCCATGAGGTACAAGCTAGGTATTATGGTGAGCATAATTTCAATATTTGAATCATTTAAGTTTGTTGCATTTAAAACTGCCTTTGATTATCTAACGTTTTCTTGGAAATTATGCTCTTTGTCCTCTTTCACTTTGGTGGTTGAAATTGCGCCCTAGTAAGTGGGTCACCCTTAGGGATAGGTTTGCTACTGGGAGTTCCTCTTGATGAGCCATTGTTCCATTCTTTACCATACTTGTCACTTTCCACACTTCATCCCCTCATCTCCTTACCTTTTGGGATTTTCAAGTGTATTGACCCAAGAAAGGAGTATCTCTCATTTCATGGGAAGAAGGGGCTGAAGGCCTAAAGAATTGTAGTTGGAAAAAGATAAAATCCAATCATGAACCTTCTAGATGCTCACCTAGGGATCCCAAGGACAATGAAATGTCTCTCATAAGAAGCTGATGGGACACGTGAAAAATAACTAACACGAAATTCCAACTAAGGTGGATCATGTGTGGGCACTATTTTTCATGCTTAGGTAGAATCCCACACATGGTTTCAACTTGGGGAAACATGATGTGACCAGGGTATATTCAAGGTGGGCATTGTTTTCATTCTTCGGTAGAAGCCCCACCTTGGCTTCAACATGGAAACATCTTAAAAAGAACAAAAGGCAATAAATGGGATTGGAAAAAGATTGCATTGAAAATGACGGTGGATCACACCCTCTACAAAGTCACCCATAAATGAGATACTATGATCCATGATATGTCATGAACCCCATGCCCAAGAGTCTTGCCTACATCCATATCACTTTTTCCACATGTCTTAGAGAGGGTTCCACTTGGAAAAAACTCCTAAACTTGAGGTATGATTCACCCAATAGGTCGCTTTATTAACCCTCCCATTCCTAAACTTGGAAAATTGATTAGGGTATTTAAGCACTTGTTTATTTTTATGAGGTGGTTTAGATGCACATTCTTAGATGGCTCTTTCATTGATTTGATTTAATTATCATTATTCATTTTACTTTAGATCCTTGGAGGGTGCATTCATTGTCTTTCTAGGACCTAGTTGGTGGACAAATTTGAAAGAACAAGCCTAGCTTGGGCTTCGTTGCGGCTTGAATCCCACAGGGTGGATACCATGGCCTACACATTGGATGGAGATCCTAGTCTTTGGGGGCCTGATGAGATACCATGGAGGACATAACCTAGCCTTTATCCAGCCCAACGATTTTCTCTTGAGGCTAAAATATCACTTTTGAGGAGCTTGGCGTCACCCTAGGGCTACGGTTGTGGTGGTGGTGTTGTTGTTGCTTGACACTTGGCACATGTTGGTGGGAGAAGGGTTTTCTTAGAAGAGGGAGACCTATTGCATGAGAGGGAGGCCCTAGAAGGCCCAACGAATTCCTCTCTCCACTCCAATGATTTGCAAGAAGTGCCAAAACGTCACCTTTTGGAGGGATGACGTCACATTAGGGTTTCTTCATGTGCATTTTTTAAATTTAAATTTGAATTAAAGTCAAATTATTTTTGTAAATGCAAAAAGTAAGGGTTGTTCCCCCTTACTTTGTGGTTTACCCTAAATTAAGTGGACAAACACTTTTAGTAGTATTTGTATAAATAATAATCATTTCATTTCAATTTGTTCATAACTCTCCCATTGTGAGAAGACTAGTGCTGAAATTTGTACACTACTTGGGAAATTCCATATCTCTCCCTTGTGTAAAATGATTTTTCGGTGATATATTTTGTTGAATGATTGATCTATGGTGGTGCACACCTCTTGTATACATCTTCTCTTTCTTATGAATGGTAATTTTCTTGGTGAACTAGGGTTTGTTCTTGCATCTCTCTTGGAATTGGTAAGGAAAATATGCAATTGTTAATTATTTTTGCTTAATTCATGGTTATTGTTAGTTGAAACCCTGAGAGGAGTATAAGTGCATACAACCTCCATTAACCTTCATCTAATTTTCTAGTTTACAAGTATTTTATTGCAAGGTTTCTAGGTGGATTACAAGGGTGTACACCCTCCTTGATTTACCTTAGTTTGATTTGCATACCCTAGGGATTAAGAGGGTTTACATCCCTAGGGATTTTGTTGATCTAACTCTTTCTTTCAAGAATCCATTCACCCAATTTTTTAAAGGCACTAATGTGAATTTTGCATTGGAGAAAGAAATTGTTTTCATTGGTAAACATGATTTAGTGAGATAGTAATATTGTGCAAGTTGGAATCTTTTATTGATGCTTTGAGGTTTCTAAAGCCTCTATGGCGTCTTAGTTTGCTTAGTTTTATTGGATAAAGAACTAAACAAAAGTTACAGCCATTAGGGATGTGAAAAATTACTCTCTCTTTTTTATTTATAACTCACATTTCAACCATCAAAATTTGCTAGCAAGCTGCCATATTTATCTACTAGTCTCAGTGCACTTTTTGGGTGGTTTACTTGCTTGTTTTGTGGGTTGAAATTTTATGTTGTAGAAATATTTTTCTACATCCATAAGGCTGATAATATGTCTTTGCAATACTTGTTTATGATAGCCTTATTTCATTGCTAAAGTCTTATGCTTTCACACTTGAGTTACTCTAGTTGTTGCTAGCTTAGCTTTTGCATCATTCACTTGACTTATAGCATCTTGTAGTAGCTTTAATAATCATTTACTTGCTGATATATATTTTTGTTTCCTGCTGCAAATAGGTACAACAATCCTAACTTTCTTTTCCATTGGATTTTTTACCTTGTATCTCGTGTTTTATTATGTCCTGGGTAGGTACAAACATCTTCCATAGGTACTCAAGCATTTGGAAACCATAAACCATCTTCGAGAATATTTATCAAGCCATTTCTCACCTAGTACCTTGAAATATAGGGGCTGCACTTCCATAATCTCACTTTCCATTTCATTTCCCCCTAGGTTCACCCGGGGGCTCCCCCTTGTGTTGGATTCTTCCTTCACAAAAGAGAGGGAGGGTTTATCTAAGGTGACAGTGGGTAATCTCTCCCAAAGTTATCACCATCCAATGGATTGGGTCAGGCTTTTCCCAACCTACAGTTTGCACAATACCATTTTGGCATCATTTCCGTGGAGGATTTTTAATCCTCTTTCGTGCCCTATCGACACTTTGGCAATATTCCTTCGCAAATCATTTACCCCTAGCTTGCATGGAGACTCCCCTTGAAGGAAGTTTTGCTTCCACCCTTGATGAGCTCTTCTTGAAGCCCATCTGACGACTCCACCTTCCTAGAATCTGTCTTCCCTCAAGAATTTTCCCCCTTGGAGATTCAATCCTTATAAGGTTTACCGAAGAAGGCCTCCTCTCAAGTCTCTCATTGTCAAAAACCTTTTCCAAGGTACCCTTCCCCTTGATTCAATGGCTCACCCTTGGGAAAAATACCTTTATAAACCCTTAAACATGGCCACCATCCATGGATACCCCAATACTATGCCAAAAGAGTCTCCCAAATGGTTTCCAAATTTTCCAGGAAATAATGTAATCATTGTTGACGATCATCTCTATGCCATGGGATGAGACTTGCAAAATGAAAAAGTGGAACATGAGGATGTAGAAATGAAGCTACTAGCCTCCTCGTTGACTGAAGATGCTCAGAGATGGTTTAGAGGACTTTATGATAATCACATAGCATCTTATGAATACTTTTCCAAGTTATTCAAGAAAATATGGACGATGAAGAAAGACAACAAAATGATTGTATCTCAGTTTAATCAGATAAAGAAAAAGGAGAATGATATAGTGAGTGAATTTGACAATAGGTTTGGCAGGTTGTACAATCAAATCTCGACAGATATACGCCCTACAGATGTAGTTTTTCATCTTCTCTACATGAATAGTTTCGATGGGAAAAAAAAATTCATCCAGAAGGATAAGAAGCCCACCTCTTTGGCACAAGCTAAAGAGTATAATGCCAAAATTGAAGAAAACCTTCCTGAATCGAATGTTGATCCTTTTAAGTATCCTCGTGCCAATGCAGAGAAAAAGACTGAATATTCCATTAGTAGTGTTAGCACTCCGTAAATCTATTTGGCTGATAAACAGACGATGAAGGTAACTTTTCAACCAACTTTGAGACCCGAAACTAGCCTTTCGGATCTGGATAGGGCTCTCTCATAAATGACACGGTCTCCGCACAGGATATGACTTTGAAAACAATGGCTAGATTTAACACTTATGGTAAAATGGTTTCTAGTTATATTGGCGCAGAAAAGTAAAACTTGGGCTATGGGTTCGATATGAGGAAGAGACAGAACAAATGACTCAGTGACTGGATTCGAGAGGAGAAGGCTAGGCGAGCAACAACCTTCAGTGTAAACCATAAAGTGTGGCAGGATAAAAACACAAGAAGTAACTCAAGAGCATCGTTGTGGATGAATTCAAAGTTAGCTTGAGAGGAAAACATTTTGTCTAAGTGGCGCGAACAAGGGGCATTGTACAACAAATCCACAGGTTCGAAAATTCGTTCTGAAATAGACAGTATGAGATATGAAATAAAAGGTAACAGGAAACACATACGCAAAGAAAGAGACACAATACATCTGACTATCACAACTAGAATCTTTTTATCAAATCACAGGACCTTTGCATTAAATTTCGGTCAAAAAACTCAGATTACATACAATAGCAGTTGTTTACTCAATTTGCCAACCAACCATGATTACATCGAAAAGATGAAATACATAAACGAGGGCGCCACTTGGGCTACCCTGTTTTCTAACTGTTAACCCTAAACTAGAAAAAATGCGCCACATGTGCCAGAGGCTCTTCGCCTGGTACTATCCAAAAATAGGCAATAGTCACACCTGTCCACTAACGACTATCTTCAGGTTTTCCACGGGGTCTGATCGTCGGTCAGGATCTGATGTGGGGAAAGATGTGTTGTTGTATCTCTTGATCGAGTATCCTAGTGAATAGGTGTCTGTAAAAGCTCGTTGTTCGTAATATTTGCTTCGCCTTCCATTATGCACCCATCCGCTAGAGAACTGCTCGTAGTGAACAACTGTTTTATTATCGTGACCATTATCAAAATGGTAGGATACTTTAGAGGACATGTATCATTCAAAACTGTCGTGAAGAAAATGCATCGTGTTAAACTTTCTCTTTCTGTGCACTGGCAAGAGCCACACAAATTTCCTTTTCGGCTGCTTTGCCTTCTCTGGGCTGCTCCATGTGCCTTTCTTCTGTCGACATTTGCGCCTCTCGCAACTGGACAATAATGTTTTGCACCTCTTTAGGCTCCCTTTTCATCCATGCTACGTTCCCTCCGTGACATTGTGCAGCTGATGCTTCCGTGGTCTTTGTCGCTAGATGTCACCTTAATTCCCTGTTCTCCTGATAGAGCTCGGCAATAGCCAACTTTTCTTGTTTCAACTGCTGAGATGGGGCTTCCTCATTTTCTCCTGTGGCATCCGCTTTCCTCACTCTGTTCCTGCCTCTGTGGCTCAATTTCCTGACAGGTTCTAGCCAGATGGCGCATCTGAGTAGTTCTTCAGCTACCAATCCGATGCACAGCTCTTCTACAATTTGAGCCTTCATGATCTACTCATTCTTTCTCTGCATGCCCCTCCTCCGAGGAAATTATTATTGGGAGGAGGGGGCTCTTGTCGTCTCCCTTTCCTGTATGAATTTCTTTTCTTCAGTTGTTCCGCGACTTTATCTGTTCCTTTCTGCAGGTGAAAGAATGGTTCCTTCCACGTCTTTGGGAATGGTTGTCGTGGGTGAGAAATAATTCCAGTCCCTTTGGGGTTCCGACCTCGCATTTATGTCGCTCCGCGTGCCTTTTCTTGCACTCTGAGAAGCTATCATGGCACGAACAAGGTATATCTACACGCAGTGTATTGAACAAATGCACAGGGGGAGCGATTTTGAACCAATTGGATTGACAAAGGGAAACTGCAAAAAGAGTTCGGGCCTGGTTCTATGCCTGGAGGGCACGCCGAGCATATGAGATTTATAACGAATCGGCCAAGGGAGGGAATCATGCTGGAAGGTAGCGAATTTATCGCGACGAGATGTTTCAAGCCGAATTGCAGGTTGCCCATGGCAAATCCCCACGTGTAGGATGCAGGTGGTAGGGCTTGTTGAGCATGCCTAATACAAACGCCGTGATTTTTCGTTCTCTCGGCCTTCATGATGAACTTATAATAACTATTGTACTTGCCAACGAGACCTTTATTAACCACTTGACTCGACCATGGAATGTATAAATTGGATTCTTAACGGGATTTGACCTTCTAGGAAAAGACATGCCCATACCACGTATACAATTCCTGACTCTGACACCCTTTCCCATTTCCAAGGGCCAACCGACCATTTTTTGTCTTCAAACTCATGGTGCTACGTACATGACTCCACATGTTTGGGTGCATGGGTCATAACATGACTCAAAACTGACTCTAAATGGAAATAAAAATGGCAGCGCTAACAACTAGCTCCAACGGGGATGATATCCTCCCTGTGAGGTAGCAAAGAACAATAGACCAGATGTCTGACCATTGGGCTTTATTCGACCTCTAGACACTAATAAATACAAATGATGGACATAAAATAAACTAGACTCATTGACACAACTTCTAATACTTCAGCATAAACTTAGGGCCTTCACTACGGGCTTCAATTTTCTGCTGATCTACTGACTCGATGCAAAAATAAAACGACTATTTACAATGACAAATGACTTAAACGGACTTTATTTCATCAGGTAACGTTTGAGGAACCTGTCGTTTATAGACCCCCAACCAAGACACTCTCCATCCAGTCCTTGTAGGAAATAAGCATTGTCTCCGCAGTACGCACCGATTTTGTATGGCTCCGTCCAAAGGTGATCGAACTTTTCGTGCTTTCCCTTACCTTCCTTTCTCGTGTCCCATCTCAGCACCAAATCTCCTACCTGAAAATCTTCCTGCCTGGAATGTTTGTCGAAATCTTTCTTTATCTTCTCCTGATGGAGCTGAGATCGATTATACACCTGTTCCCTCGCCTGTTGCATGTGAATTAGTTGATTTATCCTCCTCTTTGCATCATCTGGCTTGGCCTCCTGCTCTTGCAACAACTTCTTGATGGGCAGTCCTAGTGCAGTAGGGAAGATTGTGTCTGCGTCGTAAATGATCTGGAATGGTGACGTTGATATGGATTTTTTGGTGGTAATCTGATCTGCCCACAGTGCGTAGATAAGCTTCTTATGCCAGGCTCTCTTGTTGTCATGCAAGAGTCTTTTGATGATCTTGGTCAGGCTCTTATTTGAAGATTTCACTAACCCCTTTCCTTGTGGATAATATGTCGTGGAATACCCCAGGGTTATGTTATAATCCTGACAGAAATTCTCCATCTTTTGAGACTTGAATGCGGCCGCATTATCTGTTATGATCTTAACAGGACACCCGTACCTTGACAAGATGTTTGTCTCCAGGAACTGTATGATGACTGCATCGGTAGCCTGCTTTGTGGGTACCGCCTCAATCCACTTCGTAAAATAATCGGTGGCTGTGAGAATCCATTTATATTGTGTAGAATATGGCGGGTTTATATCTACTATGAAATCTAGGCCCCACTGCATGAAAGGCGCTTCAACTGAGATTGGCTTTAACGTCAGGGACTGTAGCTTTCTCCTCCCTTCGAAAATCTGGCATTCGTGGCAGCTGGAGACCTCTTTATATACGTCAGCGAAAATCATCGGGCAGTAATAACCTGTTCTCAGGATCTTGTGCGCGGTGGTCTTCCAATAGTAGTGTCCTCCGCAGTCACCTCTGTGAAACTCCTGTATGGCCCTTTTCACGTCGTCCTCCAGCAAACAGCTTAACAGTATTCCTCCGGGATATTTCCAATATAGTGAATTGTCAAAGACGCAAAACTTAACCGCTTTAAGCTTGAGGAATCTTTCCTTAGTCTTACTCATGCCTGGAGGGGCTTGGAGATTCTCCAATACATATATGATGTCTGCATACCATGGTGAATCAATGAAACACTGAGGCACCTGCGCAACTTTTTCTTCTTGAGGGCATTCCGACAAGTCGGCAATGAAGTTCATCCCTACCGCGTCACAGTCCAACTGCGCCATCAAATTCGTGAGGCCCTGACCTTTGACCAGCTTTGTAGGCTTGATCTCAAGATCATATTCTAACATGGCTGCTATCCACTTTCCTCTCCTTCCTTCCGGGTCAGGCTGAGTCAGTATGTCCTTTACTGAACTGTTGGGCACACAAGCGATGACATGGGAGTGCAATATGTATGTCCTGAATTCCTTCAAATCTTTTACTAAGGCATACGCCTACTTTTCCATAATATCGTACCTTAGGGGAGCATCGCGTAGTGTCTGGTTGAAGTAGGATATGGGTTTCTCGAAATCTTGTTTGTCCTTCTCCAACAATACGCCGACAATAGTGTGTTCCGAGGAAAATGAAAAAGGAGGAAATATTTCGTAAAGTCCGGGCTGGCTAGCATAGGGGATTTAGTGAGAGCCACTTTGATATCTTCGAAGGACTTCTTGGCATTTGGATTCCACTTAATCTTGTTTCCCTTCCTGACCATGCAAGTTATATGTTTTATGATTTCTGCCAGGTTTGGGATGAATCTCCTCAAAAAATTTACCATGCCCAAGAAAGATTGTACTTCCTTTTTACTACGTGGGGTGTCGACCTTCAAAATCCCTTCAACCTTGCTGGGGTCTATCTTGATGCCTTCTTTGGAAATGATGTGCCCCAAAAATTTTCCTTCCTCCACCACAAAATATGATTTCTTTGGATTCAATGATATGCCAAACTTTCTGCACTTCTAGAAAACCCTCTTCGGCTGCTCAAGATGTTGTTTGTCAGAGGTAGAATACACTGTGATGTCATCAAGATAAATCACAATGAATTTATCCCCCTCATTAGCAAACACGATGTCCATTTCCCTTTGAAAAGTGGCACCAGTGTTCATCCGGTCGAACGACATCTTATCATACATGAACATTCCCCCCGGAGTGGCGAAGGTCATCTTTTCTCTGTCGTCCAGGTGGACCATGATTTGGTTATACCCTGAGAAACCGTCCAGCATGGGCATCTTCTGATATCCCACTACCTTTTGCAAGATGTAGTCCATTTTGGGAAGGGCGTAGTGGTCTTTGAGAGACACCTTATTTAAATTTTGGAAATCAACGCACGGTCTAATTTCTCCGCTTTTATTTCTCACAGGTATTAAGTTAGCTACCCACTTCGAGAATCTTAAGGAAACAATAATTTTGGCATCGAAAATCTTCTTTACCTCTTTCTCGATCAGTGGCAGTAACAGGGGATTTATCCGTCTTAGCTTCTGTTTGAAAGGTTTATGATCTTCCTTGAGAGCGATAACATGTTGGATCACCTTCATGTCATACACTTTCAGATCGTCGTAGCTCCACACAAAGACGTCCGGGAAATCCTTCATGAGCTTTACATAATCCTGCTTGACCTCCAGACTGAGTGTCTTTGATAATTTTACCATCTTCGTATATGCCTCAGTCCCGATGTTGCAGTCTTCCACGTCTTCTTCTCTTGCGGTGATCTTGGGGTTCTTAGCCACATCATTTTCGTCAAACAACTTTTCTAGCGGCACCAACCCCTTTGGAATAATATTGTTCTTCAGTTGTCTTATATCCCTCCCCGCAATATGGTTTTGGAAAGGTTCATTGTCACTGCGTGCATCTGCGCCCTCATCTTTCTCGTCGTAGTATTCCCCATCGATGTTTGTGTTATCGAACTCATCTCTCATGAGGAGGAGCGTTTCCACTTGTTTTTCATTGTCAAACACCTGCCAGTGTTTGATGTTGTCAGGTATTGTCGACCTGTGATTAACCTCAATTTCATATCTTTTATATGGAAGGATGGGAATCTTGAAAACCGAGGCCAAGGTGGCCAACGCGTCGGCGATATGATTTTGTTCTCTAGGGATAGCAATCAGGTCATACTCCAAAAATCATTCGAGAAGGTCCAAATCCAAATTTGTGTACGCTCGCAGTCTAGGGTGCTTGGTCTGATACACACCCTTCACTTGATTTATGATTAGCTCGGAATCTCTGTGCACTGTTATCCTCTGCGCGCCTAGCTCTTTCAACACTTGTAAGCCCAAGATCAGCACTTCATACTCAGACATGTTGTTAGACCATTCAAGCGTGAGCTTGTATGAACACAAATTTGTGTTTGTTTTAGGGGGGATCACCCATATGCCAGCCCCATCTCCTTCTCGATTGACTACATCATCAAAACTCATGTTCCACACCCAATTTTCCGTGCAGTCCTCTGGGTCGACACATTCTGTTGTTTCCTACAAGGTTTCCTCATCAGTTGTTGTGGTGCTCGTCAGTCCTTCTTCTTCGAAGCTAAAGTCATTATAGAATATAGACGAACCCACTTTGGTGTCGACGGTGTATATAGGATTATTGTGGGGTTGCGTCTTGTTTCTTACCATGTATTTCAGCAACACTTCTCTATACAACCTTCTGTCATGGCCAAAAATAGGGATAGTGGCGTACATCATATCCATCTTCAACGTTCCCTTCAACTTCATAGCCCACAATCTCGAGAGAAACATGTCAAACTTAGGGGGTATTTCTGCGATGACTACGTCCATGACCATGTTCTTGGCAGGGATTTGAGCCAACGATACAACCAGGTCTTTGATAAGACCCAAACATTTGACTTTCCTCGAATCAAAGGAGAAAAGGTCCTTGTATGGTCTAGTGACTTCTAAACCCAACTCGTCCATGATCACCTTCAGCATGAGATTGTGTTATGCGCAAGAATCAAGCATGGTGTTATGCAAGGTCAGATCATGGATCTATAGACTGACATAGAAAGGAGGTTCATCTTCTTCATCGCTTGTCTCTTCGATGGGCGGACCAAACAAGATGGCGGGGTGGTCGTCTCAAATGTTCAGAGTATAAGGGGTCCCTCCCATTTTCATCATTTTAATGATTTGTTCCTGATACTCACACTTTCTAATGATCTCATTGAATGGGACATAGATTTTGATTTTGGCCATTTCGTGCTCAAAATTGAAAGGGGAATAGGTTTTTTCTACCTCCTTTCTGTTAGTCTCCCAGCCTGTCTCCGGGGATTTCTTGAGGACTTCCTCCTTCGACTTCTCCTTCTCGGTTGCATCCTTGGTTGCGTTGTCCGGTCTCGGTCGGCTCGTGGAAGGTGTGTCCGATGTAGGCTTCTTTACGGAGTTCGTTTGTTGCATCTCGGTAGGTACAACTTTACTCTGGAGGTTGTACTTCTTCTGGAACTACATGATAGCATTTTGATAAACTTTCTTGAATTCATTTGTCTCCCAATATGGTTCATCATCTGTTTCGAGTATCATACCATCGTCGGCTTCTAGCGCGAAGTCTTCGTTCTGGCTCATATATCGATCGTGCTCGCTCTTTGTCAAGAACACACGTGGGTTTTTTTTATCACAATAGTGCATCTAGTCGTCGAAAGTCTGGTCAAAATCCTCGTCTGCATAGTTGTTCTGGAAAGGAGGTCTTGTCTACTGGTCACCTGGGTCCCGCTGCTTGATTTGAGGAATCTAACCCCTTCGGAGATTCTGATTTCTGGGCTGTGGGTCGTTTTGTTCTCGTGCAATAGGCCTGTTTCCCACGGACATTTTCTCCATCAAATTTTCCATGGTATTCATCATCATGTCGAATTTTTTATCTGAGGATCGCGATGTCGACGGATGTGTGTCTCCCTGGGGTCTCTTGTCACCCAGATTGAACCTCGATTTGATTTTCCCTGGTGCCATCATGTTCACTTCAACCTCGACAATGTTACTCATTATGGCGTCTAGACTCGTCAATCTTCTTTCTCCTAGTAGCAGGGCAAAGTCACTGTCGAAGGAATCTGTATACTACAACTGCGCAGCACCGGGAGGGGGCTTTACTTTCATAGGGATGGAGTTGTACACCTTCAAGAAACAAGTTGATAATTCTTGCAACATCTCCTCCGGTGCCTTCTTCATATTATTGTATTGTGTTAGAAGCTGCAAAGGGTTCTTCTTATCCCCCCATTTATTTAGGAACGACCTTTCGAATGCGGCGAAGTCCCGAATTCTCGTGAGCGGGAGGGATTTGAACCACTTTCTTAAATATCCTGAAAGGATTTGCGCAAAAAGCCTCATTTTTTCATCTGCGTAGTCCACCTCCTCCAGGTCGACAAAATCGTTAAACCAATCCAGGTGTCTCTCAGTGGAAACATTTCCCTCAACATCGTAGAGTATGATTCTTTGGCTATAATTTTGAGGCAATTCATGTAACTGGGCCGACAGGATGAGGGGAGCGAATCTGGAAACCATATCCCTAGGGGGATTCGGATTTTGCGGGATATTATTTATCACCAGGGATTGGAAATTGCTCAGGTCGAAAATAGTCTTGTCCAAACTGGTTTCTGACTTGGACCTGAATAGAGTTTGCTCAAAAAACACGTCAAACTCAAGGTTGTCAATGCTCTATGTGTCGTCTTTGGGCAAGGACAGACTTCTGTCCAAGAAATAAAACGGGTCTGGCACCTGCTCTCTATCCTTGCCTAGAATCTTCTCCGGGTCACACATAGGCTTAGAGGGGTTTGGGTCAAGATTCGCACTGGTGTAAAACATCTTTGGAGCTAGGTTTCCTAATTAGTGCTACTTAGGGATACTAGTTTGTTTGGATTGGAGTCATCAAGGTAAAGGTTTCAGCCGGTATGGGTGTTTGTCCCTTTGTTACCCTCAAGGGCCAAACTGCAATGGTTGTTGTTCTCCCATGGAAAATCTTTTCAACTTCGTCCCCGGCATTGACGCCAAAATGTTAGCACTCTATAAATCTATTTGTCTGATAAACAGACGACGAAGGTAACTTTTTCAACCAACTTTGAGACCCGAAACTAGCCTTTCATATCTTGGGAAGGATCTCTCATAAATGGCGCGGTCTCCATGCAGGATATAAATTTGAAAACAATGGTTATATTTAACACCTATGGTAAAATGGTTTCTGGTTATATTGGCGCAAAAAAGTAAAACTTGGGCTATGGGGTCGATCTGAGGAAGAGACGGAACAAATGACTCAGTGACTGGATTCGAGAGGAGAAGGCTAGGCGAGCAACAACCTTCAGTGTAAACCATAAAGTGTGGCGGGAGAAAAACACAGGAAGTAACTCAAGAGCATCGTTGTGGATGAATTCGGAGTTATCTTGAGAGGAAAATATTTTTTCTAAGTGGCGTTAACAAGGGGCATTGTACAACGAATCCACAGATTTGAAAATTCGTTCTGAAATAGACAGTATGAGATATGAAATAAAAGGTAACAAGAAACACATACGCAAAGAAAGAGACACAATACATCCGACTATCACAACTAGAATATTTTCATCAAATCACAGGACCTTTGCATTAAATTTCGGTCAAAAAACTCAGATTACATACAATAGCAGTCGTTTACTCAATTTTCCAACCAACCATGCTTACATCGAAAAGATGAAATATATAAACGAGGGCGTCTCTTGGGCTACCCTATTTTCTAACTGTTAACCCTAAACTAGAAAAAACGTGCCACATGCACCAGAGGCTCTTCGCTTGGTACTGTCCAAAAATAGGCAATAGTCACACCTATCCACTAACGACTGTCTTCAAGTTCTCCGTGCCTTCCGTTATGCACCCATCCGCTGGAGAACTGCGTGCAGTAAACAACTGTTTGATTCTCGTGAACGTTATCAAAATGGTAGGATACTTTAGAGGACATGTATCATTCAAAACTTCCGTGAAGAAAATGCAGCCCGTTAAACTTTTTCTTTCTGTGCGCTGGCAAGAGTCACGCAGATTTCCTTTTCGACTACTTCGTCTTCTCTGGGCTTCTCCATGTGCCTTTCTTCTGCCGACCTTTGCACCTCTCGCAGCTAGAAAATAAAATTATGTGCCTCTTTAAGCTGCATTTTCATCCATGCCATTCTCCCTCCGTGACTCTGTGCAGCTAATGCCTCCGCGGTCTTTGTCGCTAGTTGTCGCCTCAATTCCCTGTTCTCCTGATAGAGCTCGGCAATAGCCATCTTTTCTTGTTTTAGCTACTGAGATGGTGCTTCCTCATTTTATCCCATGGCATCCGCTTTCCTCACTCTGTTCTCGCCTTCGCAGCTCAATTTCCTGATAGGTTCTAGCCGGATGGCACGTCTGAGTAGTTCTTCAGCTACCAATCTGACGCACGATTCTTCTGCAATTTGAACCTTCATGATCTCCTCATTCTTTCTCGTCCTATCCCTCCTCCGAGGTAGTTGTTTTTGGGAGGAGGGGGCTCTTGCTGTCTCCCTGTCCTATATGAATTTCTCCACTTCGGCTATTCTACGACTTAATTTGGTCCTTTCTACAGGTGAAAGAATGGTTCCTTCCATGTCTTTGGGAATGGTTTCCGCGAGTGAGAAATAATTCCAGTCCCTTTGGGGTTCAGACCTCGCAGTTCTTCCACTCCGCACGCCTTTTCCTGCACTCTGAGAAGCCGCCATGGCGCAACCAAGGTATACTCTACGCGCAATGTATTGAACAAATGCACAGGGGGAGCGGTTTTGAACCACCTGGATTGGAAAAGGGAAACTGGGAAAAGAGTTCAGGCCTGTTTCTATGCCTGGAGGGAACGCCAAGCATATGAGATTTATAATGAATCGACCAAGGGAGGGAATCATGCTGGAAGGCAGCGAATTTATGGCGACGAGATGTTTTAAGCCGAATTGCAGGTTATCCATGGAAAATCCTTGCATGTAGGATGCAGGTGGTAAGGCTTGTTGAACATGCCTAATACGAATGCCACAATTTTTCGTTCTCTTGGCCTTCATGATGAACTGATAATAATTGGTGTACTTGCCGACGTGACCTTTATTAACCACTTTACTCGACCAGGGCATGTAGAAACTGGCTTCTTAACAGGATTCGACCTTCTAGGAAAAGACATGCTCATACCACTTATACAATTCCCGACTCTGACACCCTTTCCCATTTCCAAGGGCCAACCGACCACTTGTTGACTTCAAACTCACAGTGCTATGTACCTGACTCCACATGTTTGGGCACATGGGTCATAACATGACTCAAAACCAACTCTAAATGGAAAGAAAAATGACGGTGCTAACAAGTAGTTCTCCAGTGATCCAGGTGGATATCGGTGGCCACCCACCTTTTCCAACTAGCTCAGAACAGTTTTCTGGCAATTTTGGTAATTTACCATTTTTAGCATTTTTTAACTTCAGGGGTCATTTTGAGGGCCTAAATGAAGGTTTTTTGGGATCGAGATTCTAAATGATAGTCAAAGGCTCTCATTGAGCCCCCAAAATGAATCTCCTCTACGACACCTTTCCAATGAGCTATCGCGCGCCCAAAACAGAGATCGTATGCAAAAGTTACGACCCCGGGAAGTTGATGTACTAACTTACCCAAACGAGGCCCACATGAATTTTGGCACTTCATCTCCTAGGGTTAGGTTTTTTGGATGTCTAGCGTTTGTGACATTATGGTTTATTTTAAAAAATGCCTTCAGAGCCTCATTGTAATCATCTTCTTGCGAATAAGCACAACCGTCACATCTCTTCTCAGAGATAAGCCGCCACCATTCCAACAAGCTTGTTTTTCGCTGCATTTTATAGTTTCATCTTATTTCCTTATTGAATAGAAAACCAATTTTATTGTATCTTTGTTATTCTTTGTTAAGCATCTCTTAATAATATGTATTCATTTTGTTCTACTCATAAAATCTGGATCATCCAGACCCAATTGCTCTCTTGACTCATAAGATAGACCAGATGAGTACTCAATTTGTCCAAGCTCAGAATCATATCATGGGTCGTATGAACACAGTGGAAAGAAATCAATCTACACCCAGACCTCAGTTTGCTAGACAATATAGAGATGCCACAAGTTGGAAACCAAGGCCTCCACAAGAGGCAAAAGCTCTTGATATGTTGAACCCGGTTGGGATAGTCAACACAGAAGAGACATCGTGGTGTTCTCCATGTCAAGAACCTCACCGAGACGATGAATGCCCTCAACGAGATGAAGATTCTCATGATAGTATGAACTTCATGGATATGATCTGTAACTTCTAGGAGGAAGAAGTCACACTGGAACATATTGATGAGACCAGAAGAAAAGGGGCAAGAGAGGGATGACTCTGGGTGTTGAACCAATTGACAAATGATCATAGAAAGGAATTGAGGAAGAGATAGTTTTTGACATACACTAGGAGAAATAAGCCTTCAGTTCCTCCTTCACAACCTTCCTCTCCCCCTCAACGAGAATCAACCTCTCTTTCCCCATCTACAAACAAGGTGTTCCCACCACTTCCACCTCCATTGCATGAGTTGCTTCCGAATCCAACTCCAACAGAGAAAGAGATTCATTTGAAAATAGACGTTGCAACCATGTTTGGAAAGTTGAATATGATGGTCCCTGTGACAGAAATGTGAAAAATACCTTCTGTGAGGAGAGAAGTCTTGAAGTTACTAAACGTCTCAACCTAGAAGGAGGACCCTTCGATCATCTTGAACATTATCTATCTTGATCGACAGAAGGATAATAACCCTTTGTTTTATCTTTCATTGAGTATGAATGGCCTCCACTTGAATAGTTCTATGTTGGACTCCAGAGCCTCGAAAAATGTAATGTCCTTGAAACTAATGGAACAAATTGGTTTGAATATGGCTCAACCTTATGAAAATGTTTGTGGTATTGATTCCAAGAAGGTCAAGGTTTATGGGCCATGTGAATATGTTGAAGTTTACCTAATTGACTTCCCTCATATTAGCCTCATCGTGAACATATTTGTGATTGATGTCCCAGATGCTTGGGGGATGCTTCTATCAATAAGTTGGTCTGTCTCTCTTGGAGGATTTCTTAGTATGGATCTCACCCATGTGCATATTCCCATGGGAGATGACACTTTTGAGATCTTGTATAGTCAAGAGTGGGATGATAGGCATGTGATGGACCCCAATGGTCTTGATTACATGAGTGAGTGTGACTTTGATGTACCTCATCCAACCATTGAGTATAATCCTTGGGACCTGCCTTTTGCATAGGAATATTGCATAGATACACTAATCCCGAGGACAAATGAGTACAAGGAGAAGCTTGCAAATTTCTAATGGAAAGAGCCAGGGTCCATCCATATATTGAAGAAAGAAGATAAATAGAAAAAAGAACGTGAGAAAGCCATTGAAGATGTAGATAATACAGAGGCTCTTTCCTATCCTTACATCGACAATATACCTTACATCAACTACAATGAAAGGAATTATTGCATTCATGTGGGACAAGAGGAAGGGAAAGCCTAAATATGATGAGAAGAATGACAACGCTTGGCTTGGCCCTTATATCATCAAAAATAAATCCAAAAAAGAGAAGTATTATTTGAAAACTTTGGATAGGAGAAAGATGTCATTACCAATGGACGGGTCTATTCTCCGACCCTACATCCAAGACACTTGAGTTCTTCGGGGCTCAGGGCCCAGGTAAGTAGGTAGGTCATCTTGTTTTCCTTGCATTTTCATCTTGATTGCGCATGGTAGTTTAGTTTCATTTCATTTTTCATTTTTCTCTACTTGCATATTTCTTTCATCATATTACATGTTTAGTTTAAATTTTTGAAAAAATGAAAAAAAATTATTTTCTAGATTAGTTGTCATTTTTGTTTTTTTTTGTTTTTTTATATATGGATAAGGGGTGATAAAACCACCCTATATTTTACATTTTTCATTTTTCATATAGGAACAAGTCAACCAAGAGTGTCTACGGTTCTCATGCACTCTATGGAAAGTACATGTCCCCAAGTAGGAGCCAGATGTTATCCCCAATTCCTAGGAATAAATAAGGAGATGATGTCTTGAGGCCCTCAGGTTGCAGACATGGAGTACCGAGAGACATCTTCACCAGCAATGTCCACTTGCACAGACAGAGACCCACCTTGCCACCACAGGTCTCGGTTCATCACGACAGTATCCACCACATCAGTTGGATTCTAGAAGACATTGGGTCTTGCTCCATGAGGTACAAGCTAGGTATTATGGTGAGCTTCATTTCAATATTTGAAGCATTTAAGTTTGTTTCATTTAAAACTTCTTTTGATTATCTAACATTTGCTTGGAAATTATGCTCTTTTCCCTATTTCACTTTGGTGGCTGACATTGCACCCTAGTAAGTGGGTCACCCTTGGGGATAGGTTTGCTACTGGGAGGTCATATTGACGAGTCATTGTTCCATTCCCAACCATAATTATCACTTTCCACACCTCATCTCCTCATCTCCTTACCTTTTGGGATTTTCAGGTGTATTGACCCAAGAAGCGATTGTCCCTCATTTCATGGGAAGAAAGGGTTGAAGGGCCAGAGGCTTGTAGATGGAAAAAGATAAAATCCAATCATGAAACTTCTAGATGCTCTCCCAAGGATCCAAAGGACAATGGAATGTCTCTCATAAGAAACTGATGGGACCCATGAAAAATAACTAATACAAAATGCCAACTAAGGTGGAACATGTATGGGCAATGTTTTTCATGCTTAGGTAGAATCTCACACATGGTTTCAACTTGGGGAAGCATGATGTGACCAGGGTATATTCAAGGTGGGAACTATTTTTCATGCTTAGGTAGAATCCCCACCTTGGGTTCAACCTGGAAACATCTTAAAAAGAACAAAAGGCAATAAATGGGCTTGGAAAAAGGTTGCATTGAAAACGAAGGTGCAAGACACCCTCTACAAAATCACTCATAAATGAGATAATACGATCCCTTGTATGTCATGAACCCCATGCTGAAGATTCTTTCCCCCATCCATATCACTTTGTCCACATGTCTTAGAGAGGGGTCCACTTGGAAAACAATTCTAAACTTGAGGTACAATTCACCCAATAGGTCGCGTTATCAACCCTCCCATTCCTAAACTTGGAAAATTGCATAGGGTATTTATGCATTTGTTTATTTTGATGAAGTGGTTTTGATGTACATGATTATATGGCTCTGTTATTTATTTGATTTACTTATCATGATGCATTTGAATTGATATCCTTGGAGGGTGCATTCATTGTCTTTGCAGGACCCAGTTGGTGGACAAATTTAGAAGAACAAGCCTAGTTTGGGCTTCATTGAGGGTTGAAGCCCACAGGTTGGATACCATTCCCCACACATCAGAAAAATATCCTATCCTTTGGAGGACTGATGAGATACATGGTAGGACATAACCCAGCCCTTATCTAGCCCAATGATTTTCTCTTGAGGCTAAAACTTCACTTTTGAGGAGCTTGATGTCATCCTAGGGCTGGTGGTGGTGTTATTGCTTGACACTTGGCAAGTGTTGATGGGAGAAGGTTTTTATTGGAAGAGGGAGACCTAGTGCATGAGAGGGAGGCCCTAGAAGTCCCAACAAATTCCTCTCTCCACTCCAACAATTTCCAAGAAGTGCCAAAACGTCACCCTTTGGAGGGATGACGTCACATTAGGGTTTCTTTATGTGCATTTTTTAAATTTAAATTTGAATTAAAGTCAAATTACTTTTGTAAAGGGGAAAATTAAGGGTTTTTTACCCCTTACTTTGTGGTTTACCCTAAATTAAGTGGACAAACACTTTTAGTAGGATTTTTATAAATAAGAATCATTTCATTTCATTTTGATCATAACTATCCCATTGTGAGAAGACTAGTGCTGAAATTTGTACCCTACTTG
>SNQJ01S0120018.1:27262-49339 GCA_010110895.2 Picea sitchensis
TAATGGAACAAATTGGTTTGAATATGGCTCAACCTTATGAAAATGTTTGTGGTATTGATTCCAAGAAGGTCAAGGTTTATGGGCCATGTGAATATGTTGAAGTTTACCTAATTGACTTCCCTCATATTAGCCTCATCGTGAACATATTTGTGATTGATGTCCCAGATGCTTGGGGGATGCTTCTATCAATAAGTTGGTCTGTCTCTCTTGGAGGATTTCTTAGTATGGATCTCACCCATGTGCATATTCCCATGGGAGATGACACTTTTGAGATCTTGTATAGTCAAGAGTGGGATGATAGGCATGTGATGGACCCCAATGGTCTTGATTACATGAGTGAGTGTGACTTTGATGTACCTCATCCAACCATTGAGTATAATCCTTGGGACCTGCCTTTTGCATAGGAATATTGCATAGATACACTAATCCCGAGGACAAATGAGTACAAGGAGAAGCTTGCAAATTTCTAATGGAAAGAGCCAGGGTCCATCCATATATTGAAGAAAGAAGATAAATAGAAAAAAGAACGTGAGAAAGCCATTGAAGATGTAGATAATACAGAGGCTCTTTCCTATCCTTACATCGACAATATACCTTACATCAACTACAATGAAAGGAATTATTGCATTCATGTGGGACAAGAGGAAGGGAAAGCCTAAATATGATGAGAAGAATGACAACGCTTGGCTTGGCCCTTATATCATCAAAAATAAATCCAAAAAAGAGAAGTATTATTTGAAAACTTTGGATAGGAGAAAGATGTCATTACCAATGGACGGGTCTATTCTCCGACCCTACATCCAAGACACTTGAGTTCTTCGGGGCTCAGGGCCCAGGTAAGTAGGTAGGTCATCTTGTTTTCCTTGCATTTTCATCTTGATTGCGCATGGTAGTTTAGTTTCATTTCATTTTTCATTTTTCTCTACTTGCATATTTCTTTCATCATATTACATGTTTAGTTTAAATTTTTGAAAAAATGAAAAAAAATTATTTTCTAGATTAGTTGTCATTTTTGTTTTTTTTTGTTTTTTTATATATGGATAAGGGGTGATAAAACCACCCTATATTTTACATTTTTCATTTTTCATATAGGAACAAGTCAACCAAGAGTGTCTACGGTTCTCATGCACTCTATGGAAAGTACATGTCCCCAAGTAGGAGCCAGATGTTATCCCCAATTCCTAGGAATAAATAAGGAGATGATGTCTTGAGGCCCTCAGGTTGCAGACATGGAGTACCGAGAGACATCTTCACCAGCAATGTCCACTTGCACAGACAGAGACCCACCTTGCCACCACAGGTCTCGGTTCATCACGACAGTATCCACCACATCAGTTGGATTCTAGAAGACATTGGGTCTTGCTCCATGAGGTACAAGCTAGGTATTATGGTGAGCTTCATTTCAATATTTGAAGCATTTAAGTTTGTTTCATTTAAAACTTCTTTTGATTATCTAACATTTGCTTGGAAATTATGCTCTTTTCCCTATTTCACTTTGGTGGCTGACATTGCACCCTAGTAAGTGGGTCACCCTTGGGGATAGGTTTGCTACTGGGAGGTCATATTGACGAGTCATTGTTCCATTCCCAACCATAATTATCACTTTCCACACCTCATCTCCTCATCTCCTTACCTTTTGGGATTTTCAGGTGTATTGACCCAAGAAGCGATTGTCCCTCATTTCATGGGAAGAAAGGGTTGAAGGGCCAGAGGCTTGTAGATGGAAAAAGATAAAATCCAATCATGAAACTTCTAGATGCTCTCCCAAGGATCCAAAGGACAATGGAATGTCTCTCATAAGAAACTGATGGGACCCATGAAAAATAACTAATACAAAATGCCAACTAAGGTGGAACATGTATGGGCAATGTTTTTCATGCTTAGGTAGAATCTCACACATGGTTTCAACTTGGGGAAGCATGATGTGACCAGGGTATATTCAAGGTGGGAACTATTTTTCATGCTTAGGTAGAATCCCCACCTTGGGTTCAACCTGGAAACATCTTAAAAAGAACAAAAGGCAATAAATGGGCTTGGAAAAAGGTTGCATTGAAAACGAAGGTGCAAGACACCCTCTACAAAATCACTCATAAATGAGATAATACGATCCCTTGTATGTCATGAACCCCATGCTGAAGATTCTTTCCCCCATCCATATCACTTTGTCCACATGTCTTAGAGAGGGGTCCACTTGGAAAACAATTCTAAACTTGAGGTACAATTCACCCAATAGGTCGCGTTATCAACCCTCCCATTCCTAAACTTGGAAAATTGCATAGGGTATTTATGCATTTGTTTATTTTGATGAAGTGGTTTTGATGTACATGATTATATGGCTCTGTTATTTATTTGATTTACTTATCATGATGCATTTGAATTGATATCCTTGGAGGGTGCATTCATTGTCTTTGCAGGACCCAGTTGGTGGACAAATTTAGAAGAACAAGCCTAGTTTGGGCTTCATTGAGGGTTGAAGCCCACAGGTTGGATACCATTCCCCACACATCAGAAAAATATCCTATCCTTTGGAGGACTGATGAGATACATGGTAGGACATAACCCAGCCCTTATCTAGCCCAATGATTTTCTCTTGAGGCTAAAACTTCACTTTTGAGGAGCTTGATGTCATCCTAGGGCTGGTGGTGGTGTTATTGCTTGACACTTGGCAAGTGTTGATGGGAGAAGGTTTTTATTGGAAGAGGGAGACCTAGTGCATGAGAGGGAGGCCCTAGAAGTCCCAACAAATTCCTCTCTCCACTCCAACAATTTCCAAGAAGTGCCAAAACGTCACCCTTTGGAGGGATGACGTCACATTAGGGTTTCTTTATGTGCATTTTTTAAATTTAAATTTGAATTAAAGTCAAATTACTTTTGTAAAGGGGAAAATTAAGGGTTTTTTACCCCTTACTTTGTGGTTTACCCTAAATTAAGTGGACAAACACTTTTAGTAGGATTTTTATAAATAAGAATCATTTCATTTCATTTTGATCATAACTATCCCATTGTGAGAAGACTAGTGCTGAAATTTGTACCCTACTTGAGAAATTTGGTATCTCTCTCTTGTGAAAAATGATTTTTGGTGATATATTTTGGTTAATGATTTAGCTAAGGTGGTTCACACCTCTTGAAGACTTCTTCTCTTGCTTATGAATGGTAATTTTCTTGGTGAACTAGGGTTTGTTCTTGCATCTCTCTTGGAATTAGTGAGGAAAATATGAAATTGTTAATTCTTCTTGCTTGTTTCATGGTTATTGTTGGTTGAAACTCTAGGAGTATAAATGCATACACCCTCCATTAATATTCATATCATTTTCTATTTTACAATTATTTCATTGCAAGGTTGCTAGGAGGAGTATAAGGGCGTACACCCTCCTTGATTTACCTTAGTTTGATTTGTATACCTTAGGGAGTAAGCGGGTTTACAAGCCTAGGGATTTTTTTGATATAACTCTTGATTTCAAGAATCCATTCACCCAATTTTATAAAGGCACTAATCTGAAGTTTGCATTGGAGAAATAAATTGTTTTCATTGGTAAACGTGATTTAGGGAGATATTAATATTGTGCAAGTTGGAATATTTTCTTGATGCTTTGAGGTTTCCAAAGCATCTAGGGTGTCTAAGTTCTCTTAGTCTTCTTGGAGCTAGAAATAAAAAAAAGATACAGCCATTAGGGATGTGACAAATTACTCTCTTTTTTTTATTTATTACTCACATTTGAGCCATCAAATCTTGCTAGCAAGCTGCCATATTTTTCTACTAGTTTTAGCGCACTTTTTGGGTGGTTTACTTGCTTGTTTTGTGGCTTGAAGTTTTCTATTGTAGCAATAGTTTGTTACATACACGAGGCTAATAATATGTCTCTGCAATACGTGTTTATGACAACCTTGTTTCATTGCTAAAGTCTTATGCTTTCACACTCAAGTTACTCTAGTTGTTGCTAGATTATCTCTTGCATCATTCACTTGACTTTTAGAATATTGCAGTAGCTTTAGTAATCATTTACTTGCTCAATAATTTGGAAACCATAAACCATCTTGAAGAATCTCTATCAATCCATTTCTCAACTAGTACCTTGACCTATAGGGGCTTCACTTCCATACTCTCACTTTCCATTTCATTTCCCCCTAGGGTCACTCGGGGCTCCCCCTTGTGTTGGATTATTCCTTCACAAAAGAGAGGGAGGGTTTATATAAGGTAAAAGTGGGTAAGCTCTCCCATCATTATCTTCATCTAGTGGATTGGGTCAGGATTTTTCCAAACTTCAATTTGCACAATAACTTTTGGCATCGTTGTTGTGGAGGATTTTGAATCCTCTTTCATGCCCTAACGACACTTTGGAAAGATTATTTCACAAAGACTTTACCCCTAGCTTGTCTGGAGACTCCACTTGAAGGATGTTCCCCTTCCACCCTTGATGAGATTTTCTTGAATCCCATCTCGCGACTCCACCTTCCCAAAATCTGTCTTCCCTCAAGTCTTTTCCCCTTTGGAGATTCAATCCTTCTAAGGTTTGTCGAAGAAGGTCTCTTCTCAAACCTCCCATTGTCAAAACCCTTTTCTAGTGTACCACTCCCCTTTCTCCAATGTCTCACCCTTGGGGAAAATAACTTTATAAACCCTTAAACATGGCCACCATCCTCGTATACCCCAATACTATGCGAAAAGAGTCTCACAAATGATTTCTAAAGTTTCCAGGAAATAATGTAATCCCTTTTGACGATCATCTCTATGCCATGGTCTGATACATGGAAAATGAAAAAGTGGAACATGAGGATGTAGCAATGAAGCTACTAGCCTCATGATTTACTGAAGATGATCAGAGATGGTTCAAAGGACTTCTTGATAATCACATAGTATCTTATGAATAGTTTGCCAAGTTGTTCAAGAATAGATGGCGGGAGAAGAAAGACAACATAATGCTTTCAACTCAGTTTAATCAGATAAATAAAAAGGATAATGAGACAATGAGTGAATTTGACAATAGGTTTGACAGGTTGTACACTCAAATCCCGACATATCTATGCCCTACAGATGTAGTTGTTCATCTCCTCTACATGAATGTTTTCGATGGGAAATTTTGTTTCATCCTGAAGGACAAGAATCCCGCCACTTTGGCACAAGCTAAAGAGTATAGTGCATAAATTTAAGAAAACCTTCTTGACTCGAAGGTTGATCCTTTTCAGTATCCTCGTGCCAAGGTAGAGAAAAAGACTAAAGCTTTGATTAGTAGTGCTCAAGACCCAATTGTTGTCTTGACTCAGAAGATAGACCAAATGAGTACTCAGTTTTTCCAAGCTCAGAATCAGATCATGGGTCGTCTGAACACAGTGGAAACAAATCAATCTGCACCTAGACCTCAATTTGCTAAACAACAGAGAGATTCCATGGGTTGGAATCCAAGGCTTCTACAATAGGAAAAATATCTTTATACGTTGAACTCGGTTGGGATGGTCAACACATAAGAGACACCATGGTGTTCTCCATGTCAAGAACCTCACTAAGAGGTTGAATTCCCCCGACAAGATGAAGATTCTCCTCATAGTATGAACTTTTTGGATATGATATGTACCTTCCAAGAGGAAGAAATCACACAGGATTAGATTGATGAGACCATAAGAAAAGGGGCAAGAGAGGGATGAATATCGGTGTTAAGCCAATTAACTAATGATCAGAGAAATCAATTGAGGAAGAGAGATTTTTTGACATACACTATGATAAATAATGCTTTGATTCCTCTGTCACAACCTTCCACTCCTCCTCAACTAGAAGAAACCTCTCTTTCCCCATCTATAGAGAAGGTGGTCCCACCACTTCCACCTCCAGTGCATGAGTTTCTTCTGAAGCCAACTCCAACAGAGAAAGAGATTTAGTTGAACATAGATGTTGCAACCATGTTTGGAAAGTTGAATATGACAGTCCCTGTGACAGAAATGTGCAAAATCCCTTTTTTGAGGAGAGAAGTCTTGAAGTTACTAAACTTTCCAGCTGAGAAGGAGGACCCTCCAAGCATCTTGAACACTATGTATCTTGATCGTAAGAAGGATAGTAACCCTTTGTTTTATATTTCTTTGGGAATGAATGGCCTCCACTTGAATAATTCTATGTTGGACTCCAGAGCCTCGACAAATGTAATGTATTTGAAGTGATGGAACTGTTATCGCACAAGTTGTAGGTTGGGGAAATCCCAACCCAACCACCAATTGGAGATAACTTAGAGAGAACCTACCCACTGTCACCTTAGGCAGGTGTTCTTGTCACTTTAGAGGTGAGGTAGTCACCTCAAGGGGAGAATCCTAGTGACCCTAGGGGGGATTGAGATGGAAAAGGAGATGTATGAATTTATGCCCCTAAAGGTCAATTTTCTAGATGGAAAAGGGCACCTAGAAAAGAGTATATAGGGTTTCTTGAGGTTTCCAATGATTTGAGTAACCTGTCAAGTGTGAATACTTGCCTGAGACACAAAGAAAACCAAGCATATGATATAATATTTTAGTTGGACAATCAAGTTAAGCTTGTTGTCCCTAATTGCAGAAAAAGAAAATTATATATATCAACATATAGAAGATAATAAAGTATGAAAAATAAGTTCTAAAAGTATGATTGAATAACAAAGAGACAAGCCAGTGAAGGCTAGCTTAACTCAACAATGATAAAGAAATACTCTAGCACAAAAGCAAGGTTGAAACAAAATCTTACTGCAATGATATTTATTAGCCTTATGGATATAGAAAAACAATATTTATAACAAAAAAATCAACCAATGAAAATTACTTCTATCTAGCTCAAAAAGTGCGCTAGGGTTAGTAGTTTGTTCGGGAAAAGTTGTAGCCAAATCCTAGGGTTAGTTTAGAAGTTATCTAGGGTTAGAGAGTTAGTTTTCTGCAGCCCTAATGGTTGTAGGTTAGTTTTGCAACAAAAACAATATTTAGTGGATGAAATGGGATGCCTCAATGAGGCAAGGTAGCCTAAGGCTCAAGGAACAACTTCCAAGTGAGAAAACTTCAAAACTTGAAACTTTCATGTTTACCAATGCAACGTTTTATTTCTCCAATGCAATGATTAGTGCCTTTGATTGTGTGTTAATGGGGTCAAGAGAAAATACCTAAAGCTACTACCTCATTGGGGGTATAAACCCTCTTATTCCCCAAGGCAAGTAACCTAGCTAGGGTTTTAAAACTAAGGGGTGTATGCCCTTATACTTCCTTAGAAAAACCCTTGCAAATAATAAATTATATGCTTAAAAATATGATGGAGCTAAAATAGGGGTGTATGCACTTATACTCTCGACCTAGCCTTATCAAAATCAACCTTTATGTTTGAATTACAAATGATAACAATAAGTAAAAATCTTACCAATCCAAATAGCAACAAGATGGACCATAACATGCCAAGATAACCACCACAATAGGAAAAGAATGACCTCCTAGAGCTACCACATCATCATCATCAACTCCACAACCAAAGAGAAACCATATCATAGAACAAGATAGCAAAAATCCTCAAGGGTAGAGAAAATTTCAGTTCAACACTTCTCACAATGGGAGAGTTATGTTTTAAAAATGAGATCTTATCATATCTATTTATACAAAATGTCACTAACATTGTTTTTCCACATTAGCAAGGGTAATACATAACACAATGGGTGAACAACCCTTATCTTACCCCTTGCAACCAAATAATATTAAATAATTCATCTTTAAATTCACTTTTACACAAAAGAAAACCCTAAAACAAGAGGATGTCACCCCTTTAGGGGATGTTTTGACATTAGGAGCAAGTTGTTGGTGTTGGAGATGCATAGTTAGGCCTCCAAAGGCCACATGTCAATCATCTAGGCCATCTCCTCATAGTCAAGGCATTCTTCCCCCCATGTCTTCACCACCAAACCCTAGCCCCTCTAGGTGACGTCAAGCCTCCAAAGGTGACATTTTGCCTCTCCTAGGAAAAATGTTTGGCATGTAAGGTCTAGGTCATGTCGCCCATAATATATTTTAGACCTCTAAAGGTATGTCTCTCTCATCCAGCATGTGGGCCCTTGGCATCCAACCTGTGGGATTCAAGTCTCATGGAAGCCCAAGCTAGGCTTGTTCCTCCAAAATTGTCCACCAACTAGGTCCTACAAAGACAAATAAGCACGCCCTCCAAGGATCTCAAGTCATGATATCATGGTGAGTAAATCAAATCAATAAATGATCCACCTAAGCATGTGCATCAAATATTACCCGGTTAAATAAGTAAGTGCTCAAAAACATTATGCGACTTTCCAAGCTTGGATATAAGAGGGATGACAAGGTGTCCTATTGGGTAGATCCTTCCCTAGGTCAAGGAGTGTTTCCCAAGTCACCCCTCTCTAATCCATGTGAAGTAGTTGAAGTGGTTATGGATCAAAACTCACTACGCATGAGGTTCATGACATAAAAGGGGTTGTAATGTCTCATCCATGGGTGCCTTTGTAGAGGATGTGTGGCACTTTTGTTTGCAGTGCACTTTTTCCAAGCCCATCCTTTTGCATTCTTTGTTTATTTCATGTTTTAAATGACGGTTTGAAGGCCATTGTCCTGGCATGGTGTCTAGATAATGACAATGTCACTCACAAATGCCTTGCGAAAATGAGAAGGTTGGTTCGTGATGAGAACCCCTTTCTCTCAGTTGTGCAACTGAGAGCCACTATCCTGGCTTGGTGGCCAGATGATGGTAATGTCGTACCACTAGATACCCATGATCATGATAGGTTGGCTCATGATGAGACCTCCTATACTCCAAATAACCCCCTAAGAGTTCTATCATTTATTATTGTGGGTCCCCCTTTTCTTACAGAGAAGTGATTCATTGTTTTCTTGTGGGATCCCTGGGAAAAGCATTTGGAAGGTTTATATATAGAGGCTTTTATCTTCTTAGCCAACAAAAATCCCTTCGGGCCTTCAACCCCTTCTTCCCATGGAATGAGGGACAACCCCTTCTTGGGTCAATACACCCTAAAATCCCAAGAGACAAGGAAATGGGGGGTTTTAGGTGATGGAAAGTGGCAAGTATGGTTGGGAATGGTACGATGGCTCTTCAAGGGAGTTCCTAGTAGAAAACCCATTCCCGAGGAAGACCACTTAATAGGGAACAATGTCAACCACCAAGGTGAATTAGGGAAAAATACATAATGTCCAAGCATATGTCATGAAATATAAAGAAGTCTAAGATATAGCATACTCAAAATTCCTCAAATATTGAAATGACACTCATCATAATACCTGACTTGTACCTCATGGATTAAGGCCCAGTGCTTCTCGAAATCTAGTTGGTGTGGTGGATGCCATTTGAAAATCCTGACCTCTGTGGTGGTGAGAAGGGTCTCCATCTGTGCAAGTGGATATTGTTGGTCATGTAGTCTCTTGGCACTCCATATCTACAACCTGAGGGCCTCGAGACATAATCTCCTTAGTTATCTCATAAAATGGGGATAACATGAACAACTTGGTCTAAAGATGACCCAACCTTATGGAAATGTTTGTGGTATTGATTCCAAGAAGGTCAAGGTTTATGGGCTATGTGAAGATGTTGAAGTTTAACTAATTGACTTCCCTCATATTAGCCTCATCATGAACATAGTCATGATTGATGTCCCAGATGCTTAGGGGATGCTTCTATCAAGAATTTTTTCCATCACTCTTGGAGGGTTTCTCAGTATGGATCTCACCCATGCGTATATTCCCATGGGAGATGGAACTTTAGAGATATTGTATAGTCGAGAACGGGATGACAGGAATGTGATGGACCCCAATGGTCCTGATTACATGAGTGAGTGTGACTTTTATGTACCTCGTCGGGATATTGAGTATGATCCTTGCGGTCTACCTTTTGTGCAGGAATATTACATAGATACACTACTCCCAAGTACAAATGAGTATAAGGAGAAGCTTGCAAAGTTCCAACGGAAAGAGCAAGGGTCCATCTAGATATTGAAGAAAGAAGATAAAGACAAAAAAGAACATGAGAAATCCATTGAAGATGCAGTTAATACAGATGCTCCTTCCTATCCTTACATCAAGAATAAACCTTACATCAACTACAGGGAAGGAATTACTACGTTCATGTGGGACAAGAGGAAGGGAAAGCCTACATGTGACTAGAAGAATAATAGATCTTGGCTTGGCCCTTATATCGTCAAGAAGAAATCTAAAAAAGAGAAGTATTATTTGACATCTTTGGAAGGGAGAAAGATGTCATTACCAGTGGATGGGTCTCTTCTTTGACACTACATCTAACACACTTGACTTCTTCAGGGCCCAGGCCTCAGGTAAGTAGGTAGGTCATATTTCTTTCCTTGCATTTGCATCTTGATTTCTCATGGTAGTTTAGTTGCATTTCATTTTTCATTTTTCTATACTTTCATATTGCTTTCATCATATTACATGTTTCGTTTAAATTTTTGAAAAAATGCAAAATTTTATTTTCTAGATTAGTTGTCATTTTTTTTTTGTTATATATGGACAATGGGTGATAGAACCACCCTATATTTTATGGTTTTAATTTTTCGTATAGGCACGGGTCCACCAAGAGATGTTGTGGTTCTCATGCACTCTACGACGAGTAAATGTTCCCAAGTAGGAGCCATATGTTATCCCTAATTCCTAGGAATAACTAAGGAGATTGTGTCTCGAGTCTGTCAAGTTGTAGACATGGAATACCGAGAGACATCTTGACCAACAGTGTCCACTTACACAGACAGAGACCCGCCTTGCCACCACAGGTCCAAGTTTATCACGACGGTATCCACCACATCAAATGGCTTCCAAAAGACATTGGGTATTTCTCCATGAGGTACAAGCCAAGTTTTATGGTGAGCGTCATTTCAATATTTGAATCCTATAAGTTTGTTGCATTTAAAACTGCTTTTGATTATCTAAAATTTGCTTGGAAATTATGCTCTTTGCCCTGTTTCACTTCGGTGGTTGACATTGTTCCCTAGTAAGTGGATCACCCTTAGGGATAGGTTTCTACTGGGAGGACCTCTTGACAAGTCATTGTGCCATTCTCGTCCATACCTATCACTTTCCACACTTCATCCCCCCATATCCTTACCTTTTGGTATTTTCGAGTGTATTGACCCAAGAAGGGATTGTCGCTCATTTCATGGGAAGAAGGGGTTGAAGGCCCAGAAGCTTCTAGCTAGAAAAAGATAAAATCCAATCATGAACCTTCTATATGCTCGCCTAGGGATCCCGAGGACAATGAAATGTCTCTCATAAGAAAATGATGGGACCTGTGAAAAATAACTAATACAAATTGCCAACTAAGGTGGAGCATGTGAGGGCATTGTTTCTCATGCTTAGGTAGAATACCACATATGGTTTCAACTTGGGGAAGCATGATATGACCATGGTAGATTCAAGGTGGGAATTGTTATTCATGCTTAGGTAGAATCCCCACCTTGGATTCAACTTGGAAACATCTTAAAAATAACAAAAGACAAGGGATGGGCTTGGAAAAAGGTTGTATTGAAAACGAAGGTGCAACACACCCTCTACAAAGACACCCATAAATGAGATACTATGATCCCTTGTATGTCATGAATCCCATACCCAAGAGTATTTTCCCCATCCATCTCACTTTGTCCACATGTCTTAGAGAGGGGTCCACTTGGAAAACACTCCTAAACTTGAGGTATGATTCACCCAATAGGTCGCTTTATCAACCCTCCCATTTCTAAACTTGGAAAATTACATAGGGTCTTTAAGCACTTGTTTATTTTCATGAGGTGGTTTAGATGTACATGCTTAGATGAATATTTTATTGATTTGATTTAATTATCATGATGCATTTGACTTGATATCCTTGTAGGGTGCAATCATTGTCTTTGCGGGACCTAGTTGGTGGATAAATTTGGAAGAACAAGCCTAGCTTGGGCTTCCTTGGGGCTTGAATCCCACAGGTTGGATACCATGGCCCACACATCGGACAAATATCCTAGCCTTTGGAGGCTTTATGAGATACCATGTAAGACATAACCCATCCCTTAGCCATCCCAATTATTTTCTCTTGAGGCTAAAACGTCACTTTTGAGGAGCTTGATGTCACCCTAGGGCTAGGGTTATGGTGTTGTTGTTGTTGTTGTTGGACACTTGTCACATGTTGATGGGAGAAGGCTTGGCTTGGAAGAGGGAGACCTAGTGCATGAGAGGGAGGCCCTAGAAGGCCCAATGACTTCCTCTCTCCACTCCAATGATTTGCAAGAAGTGCCAAAACGTCACCCTTTGGAGGGATCACATCACATTAGGGTTTCTTTATGTGCATTTTTTAAATTTAAATTTGAATTAGAGTCAAATTACTTTTTTAAAGGGGAAAAGTAAGGGTTGTTTCCCCCTTATTTGGTGGTTTACCCTAAATTAAGTGGACAAACACTTTTAGTAGTATTTTTATAAATAAGAATCATTTCATTTCATTTTGATCGTAACTATCCCATTGTGAGAAGACTAGTGGCTGGAATTTGCACCCTACTTGGGAAATTTGGCATCTCTCTCTTGTGCAAAATGATTTTTGGTTATATGTTTTGGTGAATGATTGAGCTAAGGTGGTGCACACCTCTTGGAGACTTCTTCTCTTGCTTATGAATGGTAATTTTCTTGGTGAACTAGGGTTTTTTCTTTCATATCTCTTGGAATTGGTAAGGAAAACATGCAATTGTTAATTCTTCTTGCTTTTTTCATGGTTATTGTTGGTTGAAACCCTAGGAGGAGTATAAGTTCATACACCCTCCATTAAGCTTCATCTCATTTTCTAGTTTACATGTCTTTTATTGGAAGCTGGTTGCTAGGAGGAGTACAAGGGTGTACACCATCCTTGATTTTCCTTAGTTTGATTTGCATACCCTAGGGAGTAAGAGGGTCTACACCCCTAGGGATTTTATTGATCTAACTATTGCTTTCAAGACTCCATTCACCCAATTTTTTAAAGGCACTAATCTGAAGTTTGCATTGGAGAAATAAATTGTTTGCATTGGTAAACGTGATTTAGTGAGATATTAATATTGTGCAAGTTGGGATCTTTTCTTGATGCTTTGAGGTTTCCAAGGCCTCCAAGGCTTCTTAGTTTTCTTAGTATTCTTAGTGCATGTTTTGGGTGGTTTACTTGCTTGTTTTGTGGGTTGAAACTTTATGTTGTAGCAATAGTTTTCTACATCCATAAGGCTGATACTATGTCTTTGCAATACTTGTTTATGACAGCCTTATTGCATTGCTAAAGTCTTATGCTTTCTCAAACTTGAGTTACTCTAGTTGTTGCTAGCATATCTCTTGCATCATTTACTTGAATTTTAGCATTTTGTAGTAGCTTTAATAATCATTTCCTTGCTGATATATATTTATGTTCACTTATGCAAATAGGGACAACAAGCTCAACTTTCTTTTCCATTTGGTTGTTTATCTTGTATGTCGTCTTTTCTTGTGTCTCGAGCAGGTACTCAAACATCTTCCACATGTACTCAAACATTTGGAAACCATAAACCATCTTCGAGAATATTTATCAAGCCATTTCTCACTTAGTACCTTGACCTATAGGGACTTCACTTCCATACTCTCACTTTCCATTTCATTCCTCCCTAGGATCACCCGTGACTCCCCCTTGTGTTGGATTCTTCCTTCACAAAAGTGAGGGAGGGTTTATCTAAGGTGACAGTGGGTAAGTGCTCCCACCATTATCACCATCCAGTTGATTGGGTCAGGCTTTTCCCAACCTACAATTTGTGTGATAACATTCCCCATTTCCCCCCTTTTTTATTTTACTTTTTTTAAACCTTGAAGTGCATATAAAATCAAAGCTTTGGCTTTGACTTTCATTGACGAAAACCAAAAATGATGCTAGATGAGACAGAGTTAGAATGTGGCATGGGGAAAACTGTTGGGAAGGTATCAATAGAGCCATCAAGAATATGCAATCGAAAATCTGATCTCGTGCCACTTATGATCCAGATTGGATCATTATATTGTTTGTCATCTATCTCGATCCATTTAGAGTGGAAAAAATTGGAGGATTCAACTTGCAAGGTCATTTTAGTGGCAGGTCCCAGTTTGGAAAATTGGGGTCTGAAAGCTTATGGAGCCATTTTGTCTAATGTCCCTTTCCAAGTGAGCCCTCCAAGAGTTTGAAAAAATAGCCTAAGTGATTCTCCTAGGCTACAGGTAGTGGGGGAAAAGGGAATTAATTATTTATTTAATGTCATCCGAGCGAACAATAAATTAATTTTAAAAGGTGGCATTGAGTAAGTAGTTAAAAAGGAACCCGAGTGACTGTTGAGATAATGAAAAATCACTTAAACTTATTATAGGGTAAAAAGGTCACAAAAGGGTCAACCAAAGAATAAAAAGGGAAATGAGGACACCCTCTCTCATTATTCACTTGTCATTTCTAAAATTTATTTGAGAGAGCTCTTGGTGTCTTTTGGATTGTTGGGACGAAAAACGCTAGAGAGATTTCTGAGATTGGTTTCGATGGTGAAACTACCCACCCTAGTTGGTCATTAGGAGGAGATCTATCTGATTTCTTCAGTGTACTTCAATTTGGTAAAGTTTTCCATCATTTGGTGACTGGTATTTGTGAGTAGGGGTCGATTTTCTTTCTTGAGGCGGTTGGGTTTACCCATTGGGGGGATTTTTTTGTGATGAATGAGTTTGTTTATAAAGGGGATGGGTTTCTTCTTGGATTTGAGTAATATCTTCTCTTGGGGGTCAAGTTCTTCACTTTAAGGGTCGATTTCATCAGTTGGGGGTCGAGTTCCTTGTATGTTGGACATTTGTTTTGGTTGGGGAAAGCTTATATACCGTCTGGGTGAGTTTCTTGTGGATGACAACTCCCCTGGATTGTTGATTTGAGGAAAACATAGTGGAAGCTGAGTTATTTCTCTACAACTTGATTTGTTGTTGATAAAAAGGGGGTCGATACATTTGCTAGGGCTAAAAATAATTCATTGAGGGTCGAGTCTGTGTGTGGGAAAGACGTCTCTCTTTAGGGAACTAATATTACTCCTTGAGGGACGCATTAACACCATGTGGAGGCCAAAAACCTAGATATTATACTCTACATACTTGATTGTGTTTTATCTACTTCTGTTCATATTTTTGGGAGCTAATAATACCACCTATAGAGCCGATATTTGTGGTTTGGGATGTGTTGTGCATGATAGTCACCTACATCAAATCTTCCTTGGAGGATTGTGCAGAGAGAATATATACAATGGACGTATATCATGTTTATATTTCCCATATGTGTACTATGTTGTTATCTCATTGTATTGTTGCCATTGAAATTTTAATATAAATAAGTAGTGATGTTATTATGGTGTCATTATATTCTGTATCAGAATTTATATTTACCGTGTGAGTAAAATATTTTGAATGCAAATGGTTTGTCTTAATATCTTATCTGAAAATGGGTAGAACGCATGCACTACTTGATCTGAACTAGAAATATCATAAAGTTCAACACCACTTTCCTATTCCAAGAATCTTTATTAACAATGCTTATAGCATGGAAGTGAACTGAACCAAACACATAAGTTGAAGAACATAACTTGCATAATCATACATGAGCAAACAGAATCACATAAAAGTAGTAATAATATCCATATAACAATGATTGTCTCTGGGTCCACTTCCAACCAGTGAGACCGCTCTTATAAAAGCTCAATAATTGTTGAAAGTACAAATAAGATAGCTTTACATCACAAGAGTCAAAGACACCCTTCAAATATGCTACTCTGTTGCAAAAAAGGACATCACCCTTGCAATCCTCTCGAAAAACTGAGAAGGCTGAGTATATTATTGACTATGTTTTGTCATAGTGCCTCGAATGCCCCTTGACACACGAAACAAGGCAATGAGCTGAAAATATGTTGCTTGGATGCCGAAAAGGACCTCAAATATGAACTCCTTGTAGAAAATCATGTAGAAACGACTATAAATACGACTATGTTTTTCTAAAGTGCCTCGGACTCCCTTCAACATGCAAAACAATACATACAATTCGTGCCAACATGAAGAACCTAGCACAATAGTTCTTGGCACAAAATGTTGGTGTGTTCTCTCAAAATAAGGATAATTTACACACATAAGTTGTGTGTCTCTCACACATAAGTTGTTCTATACACCAATGTTGTGTAGTGTGTCCATACAATGGTGTGGAGTGCCCATGTTGTGTAGTGTGTCCATACAATGGTGTGGAGTGCCCCTTTTATAGCCCAAGAGGGGCATCTTCTAGTTACAAAGTCATTAAATTACAAAACAAACCATTATTAAAATGGTTATCCATAATTAGCAAAATGGTTGTTTGTTTATAACAAAACCCACTCGGTTAAAACCTCTTTAGCATAATACCCACTTATATAAATATGAGTGTGGGTTGTTAATAAAATCCATTTTATGTACGTGGCATGAATTTTGTCTTTTTAGTGAGTGGTTGTTATAACATATAACAACAAAAACTCACTATTAATAACATATACAGCTTGAGTGGGCCTAATGGTTAAGAACATGTGTTTCATCTTTAAGAGGTCACAAGTTCAAATCCAAAGGGGTAAGGGTATGTATACATCCATAGACTTTACCAGTCAAATCGTTGGGCGGAGGGAGGTCCCTTGTCTCACAAACAAAGGGGTCTCATACACCAATTTGGTGTGGCTTGGCAGTGACCTTAAAAAATAGATTATTATTAATAATAATATAATTTGTGGCAAGTGCATGACATGGTATGAAATATATATATATATATATATTAATGTGGGTTAAAACCCACTTTATCCAAAAAAATTCGTGGCATTAGTTTGCATGTGGTTTAATAAGTGGTTATATGTTATAAACTACATAACAACTTTAATTGTGGCATGTTCTATATGGGATGGCGCGCACATATGTTATAACCCTCATGGAATTTGTTTCAACCTTAGCGAATCTCGTGGCATATTGTAACAACCTCCATGCCCGTGTGTTGGTTGAAACCAGGGGTCGAGGGTTAGCCCTTGGCCCCTTTTTCCGTCGAATTAAAACTTGCAATCACGTTAAATATATTCGCGACCATTCAAACAATAATGATCAGGTGTAGTGGAGTTTTGTTGGCGCGGATTGTGTTAGGCATCAGAGATGGTAAGAGGTCGCGGGTTCAATCCCTTCGACTCTATTATATTTTATACAATTGTGACCAAACCGACCAATGCAGAGTTGCTATATTTTATACAATTGTGACCAAAGCGGCCAATGCAGAGTTGCTACGTGGCAACATATCAATTTTTTACTTCTGCCATGTAGATCGCGGGTTCAATCCCTTCGACTCTATTATATTTACGCCAAAAGGTGTACACCTATTGACAATGAGCACAAGTAATCATCTTTTAATCTAAAATTCTAATCTGATGGCTAACAATTGAAGACACTGGCATATTCTTAGTCGTCCTCCCAAATCAATGAATGTGATTTCCTCTTCATAACTTCTTTGTATTTTTGAATGCATCCATTAACTTGTTTACCTTTTAACATTTACCTAATCATATTAAGAAATTACTGTAGCACTATATGATTGTCACGTTTAAATGATTAAACTTTGGATTTAGCACGCTGGTTGTGTTGGTTGTAGACGCTCATTTTTTGGTTGTGCGTTTCATTTTCTGGCTATGCGTTTCATTTTCTGTCCACGCCTTTCAGCGTTCATCAGCCACGGTTTTGAGTGGTTGTGCTAGTTTATACAACTGTGACCAAATCGGTAAAAAAAAAATCTTACTTCTGCCATGTAGGTCACGGGTTCAATCCCTTCGACTCTATTATATTTTATACAACTGTGACCAAACCGGCCAATGCAGGGTTGCTACGTGGCAGCCTATCATTTTCTTACTTCTACCATGTGTTGAACAAAGATTGGTGCCACTTGTCAACTGTTGACTAGTCCACATCTGCCACTGTACAACTTCCACGTGTCTCTTCCAAAGTCTGCCACGTGTACCAGTAGGATGTGTCATCTTTCACCCTTGTAGTGGTGATATGTGTCACCTTTGACATTTGTTGTTTGACCAAACTTTGACCATGCATAACTTTCACATACGAGCTTTGACATTTATTGTTTGACCAAACTTTGACCATGCATAACTTTTATACACGAACTATGTTTGAGGCACCGTTTGAGCCATTGGAAAGTTGGCAATGAGTTCTTCATGATGGTGCCATTTTTGAGTGAATTTGAAATACTTGAATTTTTTAGCATTTTCTAGGTCCATCCTGATCATTTGGAGTATAGGATCCACCCACATCCTTCTGAAGCATTATGAATTCTTTGACACATCTTCAGATCCACCTAGATCATTCCTCCCCACTGAAGGATTTTTGAACCACCAAAAGTGTTTTCGTTTAGATACCAAGTGAGGGAAGTGCCTCCCCACTTGACGTGTATATGTTCTCCATACTTGTACCATATGTCTCATTACAATTATTTGAATAACAAGGATGAAGGCTGAAACAAAGTTGTTAATACAATCAACCATTCTTAGACTTCCACGTGTACTTGTATTCATATTTTCCACTGCTAGCAATGCACAACATATCAGTAGTAGTAGCGAACATACATATTCTACTGAGAATGACTTAGCAACATTCCTGCTCTTCCTAGAAAAATCCATGTCTCTTGCATGTAATGGACCTTCCTATAAAAAATTTGGAGATTCATGTAACATTTCATGATTAGGAGATAACTTGACAATTCCATTACCATATCCTTCGCTTGCTTTTGCAAACATCATAGAGATATTCTTGCTTGGATTCACAACACCTACAGTTGTGATTCATGTCTCGTCACCTGACTCAGATCCCAAATCTACTTGTTGGACTGTGGCAACTGCCTTTGCTTCCCTTTGCCTCCAAATTTCTTAGGTCTTAATTCAGGATGCAGCTTCCAACAATGATCCTCATCATGTCCGCTCTTCTCGCAATGAGTACATGTGGTCTTTGCTTCTTCCTTTCGTACCATAGTTACTTGTTTCTCTTTTCCCTTATTCTTACTTCCCTTTTGTTGAACAAATTCCTTAGAAGAACAATCTTTAGTATCCTTTCCCTTGGACTCAATATGAACAACTTGAATAGATACTTCATCAAAATTAGTGGGGTTTAACAAAAGAAGAGTATGATGAATGTAACTATGCAAAGCACCAATATATTTCAGAAGGGTTTATGTAGAATGTAATGAAATATTTAAAGCCAAAGCTTTCTTCCTGAACTCCTCAGTGAAATCCTGCACACTCTATCATTTTCCTTGCCTCATATATTCCCACTACATAATTTATTTCTTCCTATATGACAAAGGATAAAACTGTCTCCTCAATGTAGCTTTGAATTCTGACCAAGAAGAAAGAATATTGTCGATACCTTCCAGAGGTTTACCTTCCCTCCAAATCGGCGTTGTGCCTTCAAGGAGAAGAGAGGCTAATTGAATCTTTAACTCGTCTTCATCAATGTGTTGAACACGACAATGAACTTTCATTTGATGAATCCAATTATCTAACTTCTCTGCATTAGGCTCGCCATGATACATAGGCAAGTTAAACTTAAAATCCAACTTCAACAACGGCTTCTTTGAAGCAATCTTCTTATGTGGAGATGAGGGTTGTGAAGTGGAAGGAGATGAAAGGGGTGAAGATGAAGGTCTTGAAGGAGGTGGAGATGGAGGTATTGAAGGAGGTTGAGAAGGAGGAAGATCATCTTTGTCCTTAACTTGTCCAGAATTTTCTTCTTTATGTAATCCTCTTTCATTATAAAACTCTTCCACCATTGCCTTCATCTTATTAAAGGCCTCGAAGAAGTCGTCTTCGGATTCATAAGGACCCACTTTTCTCGGTGAGGCCATCTCTCCTCTTTGAGTGAAGCTCCTTGAACCAATTTCTGGATTATAATGTGCAAGATCACCTTCACCACGCTTGTGTTTATCCCTTCTAAGCATTCACTTGTCAAACCTCACTCTGATACCACTTGATCTGAAAATGGGTAGAACTCATGCACTATTTGATCTGAACTGAAAATATCATAAAGTTCAACACCACTTTCCTATTCCAAGAATCTTTATTAATGATGCTTATAGCATGGAAGTGAATTGAACCAAACACATAAGTTGAAGAACATAACTTGCATAATCATACATGAGCAAACAGAATCACATGAAAGCAGTAATAATATCCATACAACAATAACTATCTTTGGGTCCACTTCCAACCAGTGAGATTGCTCTTATAAAAGCTCAATAATTGTTGAAAGTACAAATAAGATAGCTTTACATTACAAGAGTCGAAGACACCCTTCAAATATGTTGCTTTGATGCAGAAAAAGGACATCACCCTTGCGATCCTCTAGAAAAAATGAGAAGGTTGAGTATAATATTGACTATGTTTTGTCACAGTGCCTCAGACGCCCCTTGACACATGAAACAAGGAAATGAGCTGAAAATCCGTTGCTTGGATGCCGAAAAGGACCTCAGATATGAACTCCTTGCAAAAAATCATGTAGAATTGACTATAAACATGACTATATTTTGCTAAAGTGCCTCAGACTCCCTTCAACACGCAAAACAATACACACAATCTTCACTTGTCTCGAAATCCATGCCAACATAAAGAACCTAGCACAAAAGTTCTTGGCACAAAACACTGGTGTGTTCTCTCAACATAAGGAGAACTTGCACACATAAGTTGTGTGTCTCACACATAAGTTGTTCTATACACCAATGTTGTGTAGTGTGTCCATACAATGATGTGGAGTGCCCGTTTATAGCCCAAGAGGGGCATCTTCTAGTTACAAAGTCATTAAATTACAAAACAAACCAGTATTAAAATGGTTATCCATAATTAGCAAAGTGGTTGTTTGTTTATAACAAAACTCACTTTGTTAAAACCTCTTTAACATAATACCCACTTCTATAAATATGAGTGTGGGTTGTTAATAAAACCCTTTTTATGTACGTGGCATGAGTTTTGTCTTTTTACTGAGTAGTTGTTATAACAAAACAACAAAAACCCACTATTAATATAATTCGTGGCAAGTGCATGGCATAGAATGGAATATATATATTAATCTGGGTTAAAACCCACTTTATCCAGAATTTTTCGTGGCATTGGTTTACATGTGGTTTAATAAGTGGTTATATGTTATAAACCACATAACAACTCTATTTGTGGCATGTTCTTTATTGGAGGCGCACATATGTTATAACCCTCGTTGAAATTTTTTCAACCTCTGGCGAATCTCGTGGCATATTGTAACCGGGGGTCGAGGGTTAGCCCTTGGCCCCTTTTTCCGTCGAATTAAAACTTGCAACCACCTTAAATATATTTGCGACCATACATTTTATACCATTGTGGCCAAATCGGCCAATGCGGGGTTGCCATGTGGCAACTTCTCATTGGCTTCCTTCTGCCACGTGTCGAACGGATATTGGTGCCACTTTTCAATTGATGATTGGTCCACATCTACCATGTGTCTCTTCCAAACCTTGCCATGTGTGCCAGTTGGATGTGCCACATGTCACCCTTGCAATGGTGACACGTGTCACCTTTGATTTTTGTCATTTGACCAAACTTTGACCATGCATAACTTTCACATACGAGGTCCATTTGAGGCACCGTTGGAAAGATGGTGACGAGCTCTTCATGATGATGTCAGTTTTGAGTGAATTTGGAATACTTGAATTTTGAGTATTTTCCAGGTCCATCCTGATCATCTGGAGTATAGGATCCACCCAGATCCTTTTGAAGCATTATGAATTCTCTGACATGTCTTTAGATCCACCTGGATCTATATCTGAACCAAGAACTCAAACAAAAAAATATATACCAAAATTTGGCAAGGCACGTTACAGTGGTATCGGAACCTCAGTCCTTCCAGCTTGAGGGGGCTTAATTAATCCATGTGGCCAGGAGACGAAGAAGGATATATCACCTACATAAGTAGAAGGAAGCGAGGGACATAAAACATTTTTCACCAAGAAGAAATGGTAGAAGAAAACCAACCAGAGGCATAACAAGAAGAAGTCATGGGGAATAATAATGAAGACAATGCCTTACAAATCCT
>SNQJ01S0120020.1:3951-24277 GCA_010110895.2 Picea sitchensis
ATGTCTTGTAACAACTTTCGCTTTCAATATATCAAACTTTTGTTTCAAGTTTTATTCATATCATTTTGCAGTTGATTATAGACTACTTTAGCTATCGTAATCTATTGCAGGTTGATGTGACTTGATTAATGTGTTATCCATATTTGATCTCTTTTATTATTTGAAAATACAACAATTATTTGTTTCAGTTAATGAATCACAGATTTCTCTTCTTCGTTAATTGAATCATTTTGTATGAATCCTTACACGCAGATTTATCTAAATGTTATGATTTGTAAATTATAAGATTGCTGTAACTTTTATGTCTTGTTTGTTCTGTTATCGATTTTCAAAAGAGCACTGTTGCTTACTGTTTACTAGAGGCTGACAGAGGATTGATGCGAGTTTCCTCCCATTGAACAACTGAACTGGATTCTTTACACAGGACAAATTGGAAAGCGTTATTATAGGTTATCTTATTAGTATAATTTAATTAGTTTAGATTTGTAGTTAGAGTTATTATTTTAGTTGTTTAGTTTAGGTAGTTTTTAGTTTATTTCTTTTTCATAAAATTATAAAAAAAAATTAAAAAATAGTTTCGCTGTCTTCGAACAAATTACCAATGAGTTTTGCAGGTTTCATTTAAATCTGTAATTTGTAATTATTGTACATTTGTGATTAATATTTAATTCTATTAGTAGTTAGATATTTAATTTCGTAGAGTTATTATAGTATTAGATAGTAGATTATATATATATAATAGTTTAGATTTGTTTATTAGTTTGTTTTAATTGTTATTTTTCATTTAGATTAGTTAATTTAGAGTAGTTTTCTTTTTGTTTTCTTAGGACTTAGATCGGATAACGGAGCCGCTAAACCCGTCAGGGTGGGTTATCCCAAACAGACTAGGTTATTTAGACAACCCTAGACCAGATCCACTCTCCCAGTTGACGGACGGTCAATTTCGCTCGTCAACAGGCGTGCAAGAGCTTCTGTCCTCAAGAGAAACAAGCTCGAGCCCCAACTCTTTATACTCCGACCTCCTTGGGGACATGCATTAAGATGACAAGGAGCAAACTTCTCTAATACCACTGATCCAGATTTTATGAGCAGAACGAAATGAATACAGATTATTAACACAAAATAACAGAGATACAGTAAAACTGGTTTTCTATTCAATAACAAAATAAGATGAAACTGTAAAATGCAGAGGAAACAAGCTTGCTGGAATGGTGGCGGCTTATCTCTAAGAAGAGATGTGACGGCAACGCGCATTCACAAGAAGAGGGTTATAATGAAGCTCTAAAGGCCTTTTTACAATAATAAAGAATGTCAAAAACCTTAGACATCCAAAAACCTAACCCTAGGAGATGAAGCGCCAAAAGTCATGTGGGCCCCGTTTGGGTAAGCTAGTACATCAACTTCCCGGGGTCGTAACTTTTGCATATGATCTTCGTTTTAGGCGTGTGATAGCCCATTGGAAAGGTATCATCGAGGAGATTCATTTTGGGGGATCAATCATGCTTTAGTATATCATTGAGGATATCGATACCGAAAAACCTTCATTTAGGCCCTCAAAATGGCCCCGAAAGTAAAAACTGCTAAAAATAGTAAATTTCCAAAAATGTCAGAAAATTGTTTTGAGCTAGTTGGAAAAGGTGGGTGGCCACTGATATCCATCTGGATCATGTGATTAGTGCTTGAATCTGCTAGATCTGATATGTTTCGTCATGTTAAGTGCTGCTAGATGCTAGATTTGGTTGAATACTGCAATGCTCTATAATTTTTACTTGCGAATTAGATACTGGTTAAACATTGATGAACTATATTGCTAAGTGCTTTGTCAAGGTGTTACAATCACAGATCTATGTCCCAGCTAAGGTTGCAGACACTGGAGTCTTGCAACCACCCCTGCCTCTACCTCAGGTGAGACTTCATTTGCTTCGCAGATGTTTTTGAAAGGGCCGGTAGTTAGGGTTTTGTTGGTGCGTTGTTGTAGCGTTGAACCCTGGCTCTGTCCCTGTGCCAATAGGTAGTCAGAGGGAACCCTAGGAGCCCTCTGATATAAGTAGAGGTGTTGTATGCCCAAATGAGGCTGTTGGAGATTAGGCTACTGGGTATGATGGTAACTGCAAATTAGTAGGAGATTTAATTGTTGCTGAATTATAGTCATTGTTGTTTTATCATCGTTTTAGCCATTTACATTTGAATGAAGATAACAAAAGGATATTGATCCAAATGCTTGGTGTTGTTGTTGCTTAAATCTTCTTTGTTATTTTGTATTTCATGAATGTATTAGTTATACTGTTGAATGCATGAGTCTGTGAAACATTAGATAAGTTTCAACTGTTTCTCTCCCATGAGCTTACACAAGGAGTGCGTGTTATCCGCAAGGAGTGCGTTGACATAGTCTGATTCGACTCAGAGCTTAGAGGAGATAACATGGAATTTGTATGCATAGTGTGCATATCATCCGCAAGGAGTGTGTCGAAAAAGTCTTTGATTCATAAGCTCAGGAGGAGTAGCTCGAGAGGTTGCTCGTTGAAGTGTGTGTGAAGGTCTATTGCAAGGCGTGCACAGATCCAAATCTGACTAAGTGTAAAAGAAAACCATTTAAAGAGTTAAAGGTTCGGAGGGAGACAAGCTCCGAAGAGTTAATGGGATAAATATTTGAAAGGGAGAAGCCCCTTTAGGTTTTTCCAAATCAACAACCAAGATCCCTTTAGGAGGAAGAAAGATCATTCCAGACCATCATATTTGGGAGAGTTGCACAGTGGTTAGCCATGAGTTCTTTCAGAAATTTGTAAACCAGAAGATTTGTGGTGTAGAAGGGTGAAAAACGCCGAAGTCTGAAGCCGCAAAGAGATCCCAACCATCTAACTGGAATGACACGCATCACCAATTTGTGATATTCAAAGAAGAGCTGAGGGGAAAGAGAGGTCGCCCGAAGTCGAGTAAGGGGTGAATCTTATCCGTCGATCAAGAGAGGCATGTGGCGCTTGATCTAAGATTCTGGGTACGAAATTCTTTGAAGAAGAGGAGTGTCAAGATGTGAGGAATTCCTGAAGACTAGAGTCCAAACAGAGCTCAAAAATTGGTTGTGGGAGAGACGAGAACCGTGCCCAGACGAGTTCACGATTTGGGGTTCAAATGAAATGGGTCCAGTTGTTGCTAACAATGTCGAAACCCGAAGTTATGAACTACTCAGGGGATTAAGCCTTGGGTCATAGCCGAGGTTGCATGTGGAGAAGGGATAGCATAAAGGAGCTAACACCCAAAATTTCAATATTTTAAAGCGCTAAGGAAAGGGGCCCACAGGTTGCATATAACCTGCACCTAAGGTGATAAAAGGTCCTATGTTTAATTTAGTTTAGGGCCAACAAGGCATAGAGGAGATAATCCGGCTTATATAGTTGAAGATATTTTATCGAGAGGTCATGAAACCCTGATGAGAGAAGGGGGGTCTGCATCAAGTGGTATCAGAGACACATAATTTATTTCTGTAGGTTGATATCATCAAGTGGTATCAGATACATCAACACAATGCCGCCTAGAAGATGTGCAGAGCCACCTGTAGCAAATCAAGCTATAGAAATAGAAATGAGAGAACTTCGTGAAAGTTTGGATGCAATGGATACAACACAAAGGAGAGAACCTGATGTTGGAGACGCCAGTGATGAAGAAAGCGAATAAATAAAGGTTGAAGAAGCTGCAGGGGAAGATGTTTTCGAGGAATGCTTGTTGAAAGCGGTTGTCAAATTGGGATCTAGAGAAACGATAGACATCCCAATGTATGTAGGCAACTTATACGTTGAATAATTACTTGATTGGATACAAGCAATGGATAAGTATTTCAACTATGAAGAGTCGATGAGGAGAATAAGGTGAGACATGTTGTCACCGAGTTAAACAGACATGCAGTTCTATGGTGGGATGAATTGCAGGCTGATAGACGAAGCAAAGGTAAACAAAAGATTAAGAGTTGGGATAGAATGGTAGACAAGTTGAAAGCTAAGTTCATACCCAAGGACTATCAGATAAATCTATTCAAGAGGTTGCAGAACTTGAGACAGAAGGGAATGACAGTGAAAGAGTACACAAAGAAGTTTTACAGGCTGAACATCAGAATTGGACAGAGGGAGAAATATGATGAAAAGGTTTCCAGGTATATAAATGGCCCGAGGTATGAGATCCAGGATGAAATCTGTAACATCTCGCTCTTGCGCACACTGAGGGAACTTATTCTTTTAGGACACTTGCGTGCAAGTGATCCAGGTCATTATACTATTGGTTGTTTTGATTATGATTATGAGATATTGTGGATTTGATGATATGTTATTTTGTTGTATTTACATAGACAAGTGCTATTGACTGGGTTCTCCTGAGTGTGAAAGACTCTTGACATTGAGGATGCCGAGGCATCGATGAAACCCCTTGGACTCCAGATCGAGTCAGGGAGTGGACTGTTAGGATTTGAATGTTGTTGATGTGACATATGTACATATGATTAAATATTATTATGTTGATTGTTATTGATGGCATGATTCGTTGATGGATGCAGGATGATGATATCTTTCTGACTAGAATCAAATTTGGAGTAAATGGTTCACGCACAACAATCAAAGACATTGAGGGAGAGGTGTGGCAACAACCCTACCACAACCTACTAGCACTCTCGTCGTGGCTCAAACTGTAGGTTAACGATTACCTAATTCGAGAAGACCCACGATGTTGTGACAACATATTGTGACAGTCACTCATGATGATTCTAAGGGGCGTGCAATAAAGCAAGGTCCTTATTCCTTAGAGGCCCTTAGTCTCCCACAAGATCACCTGACAGAGTATTGACTCCAGGGGTTTGTCGTCTACCAAATTCAGTCAAGAGGCGAGTGGCACCCTTGGAGCACATAGTTCTTATTGAAGGGCATGTTGTGCAAAGAAAACAGAAAGAGGTGAGTGGCACCCTTGGAGCACGTAGTGTGTCCTGAAGGGTACTTCACGATTTTAACTCGTAAGTTAATAAACCTAGTGCCTAGAAAACTATGCCTCCTTAGGACCTGGTCAGCCTTAAAATGAATGATGTGATAAGTAAAGTTTAATAACTAATTTTTCCCTTCTGAACTATCGCCAAGCCTAGTGAATTGAAAACCTAGGTCTTAGTAGAACCTTAGAAAAAAAACAAGAAAAAATAAAAAAACTAATTAGATATATAACATGAAGGGGGTAAAAAAAATTCAATCATTAATAATTAAAGTGGAAATTTTAGTAAATGTTTAATTAACAAAATGGGTATTGGTTGTTTTTGTCTAAACTTGCTAATTTTGAACTTAGTTATAAAAAATGGGAAACTTTATGAAAAAGGGAAACTTAAAGAAAGGGGGAAACCTAAGAAAAAGGGGAAACTTAAAGAAAAAGGGGAATGTCTAACTTAGTACAAAATCTAGCCTTTGGAACTTTCTATTTATGAACTCAACTAGGAGTTAAGTAAGGCGTAAGTCATTTAAGAATTGTAAGGGAATAATGGGACACCGAGGAGCATTTTTAGGTGGGTGAGGGAAATAGACAAATTTAATTAATTAATAAAATTGTTTTTCTGGTGTAACTAGGGGATCGGGCGACATGTATATGGGGGAGGTTTTTCGAAATTAATTAAATGAAAAAATGAATATAATGAGGGTTTTGGGAAACTAATGACTAAGAAAACTCTATAAAAAGGATGGCAGAGGAGGAGTGTGGATCACATTTGGCTTGCGTAATGTTACGATGCCAAATTTTATCTTGGATGAGTTTCTTTTGTGAGAGTTGGGATACCTAGCTCGGGTAACGAGTGGTAGCTCGACCTTGCGAGGTGAGCTGGGAGATAGAATTCTCTAGTATTTTGTGTGTGGACTCTTTTCAGCTCAGGGGGCTCAGGGGGAAGAAGAGTACCCCTAGCATTGGCTGGGAGGTACCGGTGAGGTCACATCGGTTGGCAAGCGGGAGCTAGACAGAGCGTGCATGAAACAACGACTTCAGAGCATTCTCATTTGGCTACGGTATGCATGTGTATATTTGTATTGAATGGTAGTTAAATTCCCTATATATGCATGTATCTAACGTTGAAAGAATGCGTGTGTCATTGTGTTAAAAATTTAGTTAACTTTATGTCCTGGAAATCTACGCTTGTGAAACCGGTTGAAGGGTAGTTAAATTATGTTCCTGTGCGTTCAGTTAAGGTACTTCTATTGTGTTAAAGTTTATGTTTTATTCAACATAATACTATCCATAGATTTCATTTTTATTATTTCAATGGATTTGTCTTGAATAGCCCAACGTTTTATGATCAGATAATTCAAAGTTATCCCATCCTTATTCTTATTGTACTTTTGATTTGATTTCCAATGGCAAACCCAAACTTTGAATGTAAATGACTTCTCTGCGTTTTTTCTATTGTTTTTAATACAAAGAAAAAATGTGTTTTTATCGTCTGTTCCTTTATCCTTTAAGTTATTAGTCCGTGCCTGAGCAGTCGGCTATGAGCCAAATCGACTGTCTTTCACTCCGGTGTTAAATATTTAGATTCGAATGCCTTGCTTTCCTGTGCATGGATAATAAGTAGGATCATTCTCTGCCCAACAAGGAATTCTGTCCTGGGCATTTATTCCCTCCTTAGCCTCTGCGATTATTGTGAATTATTCTCTACAAACTCATGCATCCACACAATGATTATGGGGATGTCTCTCTAGTTCACCAACGTTTTATTTCTCCACGATTAATGGTGTTTATAGTCATCCAATTCCGTTTTTAATCTCCCAATGAATTCCTTACTATGTACAGTGAAAAATACTTCCTTTCTGCTTTGTGATTTGGTTGCTTTACTCAACCAATTTTGTTTGTGATTGCCCAACAAATTCCTTACTAAGTACAGCAAAAAAAAATTCTTTTTCTCTGTGATTTTGGTTTCTTTACTCGACCAATTTCGTTTGTGATTTCCCAACAAATTCCTCACTGTGTACAATGAAATATACTTCTTTTTTATCTAAGATTTTGGTTGCTTAATCAACTAATTTCATTTGTGATTTCCCAACAAATTCCTTACTATGTAAAGAGAAAAACACTTCTTTATTGCTCTGCGACTAATGCTGTTTTTACTCCCTGCCATTTCATTTTTAATTGCACTTGTAAGGCTAAGTCACAGCGTCAATGATAATAGCATAATTTAAATAATAATAAAAATAGTATTATGTTTAAAAAAAGGGGGCATGCATTTATCTAAATCTGTGAAATTTGCATGTAGTTTTTAATCTCTCCTTACACGTGTTATGATGGTTTTATTTAATGTATATCAAGTATACCTATGATAACTAATGAAGGAATGTGGTGCGATAATGATCCTTCTGTAGACTTGGAGGTTTATCTAGTCCACATCTTTATTTAATCCTCGTGAATATTTTTGGATATCAGTTCCATTTGAAGTCCACTTTAATGTTATTAAATACAACCTTGCTTAGATTAGGGAGTTGTGCCAAAATTTTAGGCACCCTCGTCACCGTGTGAAGGGAACAAATTCGTTTTCCTTTTAAATAAAAAAAAACTTGTTAAGAAATTAAAACTAGTGGTTACTTGTGAATAAATGCAACTTCTGTAAATAAATTATGGCAGGAATTAAGCAGTAAATGGGTATTTCTTCTTACTTTAGTTGTCTCTCCATAGAATACTCGGGAATGGAATTTATTAAAGAAGAATACTTGTTTATTAATTTATGTTCTTATTTCCTCACTAGACTGTGTTTTTTTTAACTAATTCATTGAATTAATTAAGTTGTTTTCCATTAATATGTTATCATTAATTATGTGTTGCCAATCAGTTTGTTGTCATTAATTATGTTGTTTTCCATTTAGTTGTTATCATTAATTACGTGTTGCCAATCAATTGTTATCACTAGTGGTGTTGTTAGCCAATCAATTTGTTATCATTAATAAATTTGAAGTGGTTAATGTTTAAGTGACATGCAATGGGCCCCAGGGGTGTAGACTCTTCGGATAAGGGGTGCGCTACTAAAGAGCTCTATCATGGGATGCTTTCTCGCATTGTTTATTTTATTTCTGGCGTGCAAAAAATTAATTGACGAATGATAGATTTAGATGATAGATGAGTTAATTAATTTATTGGTTATATGAATGACGGTCCTTGATCAAATATCCCTTGCATGCCTTGAAGGGTCACTAGAATGTTGGGTTGTTGAATATTTATTTGTGCACCATGAAAATTGATTGAGTCAATGATTGCTAATTCTAGCTCACTTTGAAGGTTCTTGTTACATGTGTTGGTTGACGCTGTTGTGTAAGGTTGTTGATGTTGTCCCTTAGCTTAGTAGGCATGGTATTGCTTGTGTCGGGTGGGATGTAGACACCTCCTTGTTCCTCAGAACAATCGCCAGCCTTGAGACCTTAAATGCTCAAAATTGATGGGAACCTGGGCTTGAGCGTTGCTTATGCGTCCCAGAGGTCCTAACCTTGTTGAGTAGGAAGGGCGGGTAGTCGTTTAGTTTTGGTCTGATTGATTTTTGTATGTTGCATCCAACTGCATGATGTGCTAGTATGCTAGGTCGTGATGTGGTCTATTGCCTGAATTGCATGTGTTGTGTTCGTCATCAAGTTGCGTTAATTATCCGTTGTCGGTGTTACCTTCCTGCTTAAAAAAAATAAAATAAAATTGCACTTGATATGCATCGCATGTTGTCATAACGATGAGGTTGTTACATATGGTATCAGAGCTGGTTTGACCCACGACTTGGGATCACTGCGGCTTCCGTTGATTAGATATTTAATTATGATGTTGCTAATTAAATTGATTTGTATTCATGTAGGTAATCATGGTTAGAGGATGCCACAGAGGCAGACAATGGGGTGCTAGGGGAGAAGGTGCGACGCCCTCATTAACATCCACACCCGAGGGGTCTAACCCCCCAGGAGATGAATAGGTTGTCGGGAAGGAACAAATAATTGTGGGTTATGTGGTTGGGATGATGAGGTCCTTTCAGCGGATGTCTGAGGTACTGATCAGTCGTTTGGATAGTGACGAGGCTCGGGCATCGACACCCCCTGAGGGTCCACCGTTTTCTCCAGTTGGTAGTGGTAGTATTCACTGAGAACTCAAGAAGGTCAACTTTCCCGAGTTCTTTGGTGCCCCAAACGATGTAGATGCCAAGGCATGGTTGGAGAATACGACGATGTTCTTTGCACTTCACGACTATACCACCAACATGAAGTTTCGCATGCCAATATTTCAACTGAAGGGGAGTGTTATTCTATGGTGGAAGATGCTCCTGCCACAATTGAACATAGTCGTTGAAGATGTGTCATGGGAACTGCATGAGGAATGGTTCTAGGAGAGGTATCTATATGAGGAATTCATTGAGCGTAAGCTCAACGAGTTCAACGCCTTGCGACAGGGTGACCATACGGTGCCTGAGTACGAGGCCCATTTTATGGAGTTGCTTCGATATGTTCCACACCTAAATACCGAGAAACTTAAGGTCAACAGGTTCGTGTTTGGCCTTAATGTTAGCATTCATGCAAAGGTTAGGATTTTGATGCATCAAACCTTGCATGATGATGTCCAGAAGGCCCTCATAGCAGAGGAGGAGATTATCAGCAGGGGTCAGAGTAGGACTCCAACAAGACTAGTAGGGCAGGTGTCATCTGGTGCATAACAACATCAGACACCAACTAGACATTCACAAGGATATTGTGGCTTCCAGAGAGGATCCACTTTCACTACACCTCGGTGACCAGTGCCTCAGTAGTGGACTCCTTACCGAGGATCACAACACCAACAACAACATTGACCACAACAACAACAATTTAGGATTTTTCAATAGAACAGACCAGGATTCCAGGCTGGTGGTCCGTCAACTTCTACTCGGGTAAAAAGAGTACTAGACCAAAGAAAGGGTGTTGAACATGTGGGGAGACACATTACCAGTATGACTACCCAGTGGAGAGTGTTGGCACAGGGGCAGACCCAGGGTTCAATGCTTCAACAATGCACCAACAAAACCCTAACTACCGACCCTTTCGGCAACACCTGCGAAGAAGATGAAGTCTCACCCGAGGTAGAGGTAGGGGGGTTGCAGTACTCATGTGTCTACAACCAAGATGGGACACAAATATATGATTACAACACTTAACATAGCACTTTGAAAAAAATATGCATTAGTTCATGAGTCTCATTCACATCGCAGGTTAAACCCTTATTACAGATCAACACAGTAACAATAAAGATAAAGTACTTTCAATCACTTAGCACATAACATCATCTTGGGTATATCATTCATTTATATTTAATATAATTAAGCACTAAGAAACAACATCATATCCATTCATCATACATTATAACAACAACACTAAGTAGATAAACACATAAACAACATCGGACAAAGAAAATCAAGACACAAGATATATGTGGTTCACCCTAGTGTAGGGCTACGTCCACCAACTTCTTCTCTTCTTCTTTATTAGTCTTCAATATTCTTACATTATGTTTCTCCTGTGCACAAATCCATAGAGCCAACTCCGCCGAGGACATGAGATTTGCGCACCGAGCACCAGATCCTCCTTCCCTAAATCTGTCAAGGTGCAAAGCCTTACATGCAACGTCTGTGCACAAAGAAACCTACAAAATACTTACGCTTAGCTTCACAAGTCTTAACATACTCTTGCACAAAGCCAACTAGTCATGCACTAAGCCAATCCGTAACTAATTTTACATCGCTTAGCTACTACTTATTTATACATTTATAAAGAGGCCCAATCATGGGTAAACCCATGGGACGACATCCCCTAACCCATTACATAAACCCTAGTAAACCCTTTGCTCGGTCCACAAGCCCCCAAAACAAGCGAGATCCCATGATCTCAGCTCCGCCTGGGCGCTCCATCTTTGACCATCCTATCGAAGTCCCAAAAGTGCTCAAACATGACCAATGTTTCCTCAAAACTTAGTCGAGGGCCAACAGGCCCCCAACACTCACCTGTAACTCGTCCCGAGTCACTTAGATCTGGGAAACACTACTTCGAAGGCCTCAAAATTGCTCTAGCTACCTCGATTTGCTTCTTTGCCAGAGCTTCCTGCTTGACAAACTCCTGAATTATTTGCTCTATAATAGGCCCTTCTAGGCGTTGTTCCACTGTCACAACCACTTGGTCTAGCTGCGAGCCTTGTCCTTCAAACTCTTCAAAAATCATGCAAGCTTCATCCTGCATCGACTGTAGTCTCTGTGTAACTTCCATGAATCTTCTCTGTATGGCAGTAATCTGCTGCTGGACTGCGCACTTCTCCTGTGATATCTTCATTTCCTCAACTGAAGTGAGTGACTTCATCTGTGCTTCATTTTCTCAATTGCAGTGAGTGACTTCATTTGTTCCTAGATGGTGGAGGCCTGCTGTTGTGCCTCCTGTAGCTGTGCTTCCAGTTTCCTCAGCTTCGGATCTTCCGCGAGGCATTCATAGGTCTACGCACTATGATCACTCAATTTCTTACATTCTGAGGCGAGTGACCTAATCCTTCCAAATTCTCCCCTGGCAGCTTCGTCCCTTTGATCATGCACTTCTTGTGGAGTGCTGGGAACTGCTTGGATATCTAACTCTGTTATCCATGCTTGAATATCCTGAATGGCCTCAGCGAGCTTCCCCACTTGAATCTCGACTGACTGTTGTTCCTCTTGTACCAAGCCCGACATAGAGTGAAGTGTTTTAGTCACCACTTCTTTGACCGTAGTCTGCTTAGTGAGAAGCTCGTCTTTTTCTTTTTGCATCGTTTCTTTGTCCTCCTCAAACATTGCCCAAATTTCATCTTTCTCCTTCTTGTAGGTGGTTACGCAAGACTACACAACTTGCAGTTTCTCTAAGACCTCCTCCTTTTATTTATTCAAGGCTTTTGTAGCCTTTTCCTTCTCTTCTTGGACTCACTGAAGTCGAGCCTCTTTTGCATCTGCTAGTATTCGTAATTGGGCGGGCTCATCCCCCAATTCTACAATCTTCGATGGAAAAGGCGCAGTGGATACTGTGGGGCTCGAATGGATAGCTTGTTGTATCTCTTTCAACTCCTTCTCGATTATTTCATACAATATTTCCTGCTTCGCTCCATGTCTCTACAAGATATCCTCTGAAGTATCCTCCATGGCCGTGATGATTAGACTGACATCATCCTCTGTGAGCACATTCTTAGAATGAGGTTTTTTGGCACCAGTCTTCTTTCTTGCCGAAGGTTTCTCTCGAGAAGCCTTCATTTTTTGTGAAGCCTTTGTTCCAATAAGGGGATCTTGAGGAAGTGTAGCTCTGCCTTCTTCTTTCATTTCTGTGTCATCCCCTCCTCCTTTTCCATTACCTTGGTCTTCTCCTCCTCCTCATCCTGGTAAGTCAGTTCCATCTTCCTCAGAGGCACTGTCCTCTTCATCGATCTCTATGCTTTGGACTTCTATCTTTTTCTTATTTTTCTTCGTGTTGCTCTGTCCAACATGATCAATGCAGGTGACCAAGGGACTTCCTATGATGTTTGCGTCAGAGAGATATGCATCTTCAACTGGTACAAGGAATTCTGCCGGCCATTCTTTGGTGATATCTTCCATGTCTTCTTCGGTCAGCTTATAGTAGGACTGTAACTCCTCCTTTCTCTCATCCCTACACATAGTGATATAGATAAAGTACTAATATGTGCGGAACTTCGATAGTAGTCTGTATTGGTGCAATGTGTTCAGTTTCATGCGTGGAAATGCCTCAATAGTGCACTTCAGCTACTGGTAGTAGGCATGGAACACAATGTTCAACTACCACTGCTTCGACATATCATTTGTATACCACAAGGTGAATAAATTCACAGACAACGGCTTCGATGGCTCAACTTCTGGAATAGTCGCTCCTTCCAGCATCTGCCAAGAGAAAAATGCGATTAATACAAGTAACCAGCTAAAATGGAATTCATACCCCTAATCCTGCGCTTTGTGACAGTCTTTCTCGAGCTCGTTGACAAGGTAACTCACCTAATTCATTTGCATTCCTTCTATGCACTTCCCTGTGAGGTCTACTACGAACCTAGTGACCTGTGTCAGACAGTTCTTTCTGATGAGATTGCTAGCTATAAGTTGGCAAGCGAGGCACACTGCACCATCTTGGATAGAGGCTACCTTGTAGCCTCTCTTTCCCTTTTCTACATCGCCATAATCTTCCTTTATGCGTTGTGCCAAGGAGTGATCTGAAGTCTTCCCTGGGTAGAACTGCTAAGGGTTCGGTCACTGCATGCTCAGTCCTGTGATCAAGTGAATCAACGCCGAATCCATAGTAATGTGCCTATCGAGCCACATATATCCTCCGTGATAGCACGACAGGAGGAGTTTAATGTAAGCGTTAACCTCTTGATGTCGACCAAAGTGAGGGATCTTCATCATGTTCAATATCGTTGACTGCGCAAGCTCCTTAATCCACGAATGGGAGAACATGCACGGCTTCTTCCCAGTTGTCTTCATCAAATACCTATGGGGCACAAGCATCGCGTATTTCTTCCTATCACCGAGGTTGAAATCACTATTCTTTGGAGTTGGGATATGTCCCAACTAGGGTCCAACTACGTGTATCCCCTTCAGGATGTACGTAGTGATCAACGTGTACTCAAATTCACGTGGGATACTGTTGCAGTTAACTGCACCAGCTAAAGGCAGTATATAATCTGGAAAGACCGATGGGATCTGCTTTGTGTTAGCCAGCTCATCACAGTGCTTGGTTCGCTTCTCAGTACCACAGCTAGAACAACGTCCAGTCGAGGGGGATGCTTGCAGTCCCCTAGTTAACGATGCATGTATTCCTACATATATAAATATCTTGGCCATGAGCTCCATGAGAATATCCTCCACAAATTTCTCTAACGCGTTAGCTTCACCTGACATTCACACTTGTAACCAAATAGATCGGGTAGGTGAACAAAAAAGTGAGGTAATCAAATGGATGGTGAGGTCTAGAAATCATAGCGCGATATACAATCGGTTATCTCTTAGCTTGGATAATCATGGGTGGAAAAAAGTGGTCCCGAAATAGTGCCCAATGGGTTAAATAAGAAAGTGTCATAATAGATTCCTCCAACGGGTAGGAATGCATCCATCAATGTGAATTTGTCCATTATGGCACGGTCCCAATGGTCCAACAACGGTATTTCCATCAATAATTTCATTTCTAGCCATTTCGAAGTGTCATTCTAACGTTCAGGGCACCTCCAATGGTCATATAGATTCACCGTGGCGAAGTCCCATCCTACGTGGTTCTGATATTCTGACGAGGTTCAAATTTTGCAGATCTGCCTCCTGCGAAGTCTTCTATGGAACTTCCCATAGTTTTTTGAACTTGTCTTTCTTCTTACCGAGCTTCCTTGCCTTATTTCCTGTGATCTGAGTCTTTGGATTCCTCTTTCCATTCTTATTCTTATCTTCTCTTAGCGTAGTAGCTTCACATTGCTGATGTTCTGTCAAAGGGTTCAAAGCTAATGCCTCTTCTCTTATTAACTCCAGGGTAGCTATTCTTCTTTCCTGCATGTATAGGTCCTTCAAACCTTTTTGCGTTCTTTCAACCTCGACAATTAATTCTATTTCCCTTTGTTGCTTAGACTTATCCTCTTGTTCTTCTATTATTCACTCTATTTTTATGGTTATTAGGTCCCTTAGTTCTTTCTTTTTTTGTTCTGTAGCTTCCTCCTCTTATTTCCTTCTGATCTGATCCTTCTCAATCCAAGTCTTTCCTAACAAAACTGGAAAAGGGGCGTTGTTCTCAACAAATTTAATGATTTCAAATTCTTCTTCCGTCAATGTTTCATGAGAAATCATAGTTATATTAATAACTCTTCCACATAGGGTTATCATATTTCCTTTAAACAAGCCTATCCTTCCTAATCAAGGTACCATAGCAGGGTTTCCCAAAATTTCCCAAGTGCTTTCTGGCATAATATTCACGTGTGTTTCTTCATCCAATATATAGTCTATGTCGAAGTCTTCTATTCTTGTAACTATGCGATGTTTTTCTTTTAGGATCTCTGGATAACTGATGTCTCTGTGATCATCTATTACTTCTTTTAATTGTACTAACATAGTCTCTGACTCTTTCTCGTTATGATTCTCTAACATATCCTTAGTCTTTTGACCTTCTTCATAGTTTTCTTGTCTTGTGTTCATCTTTTCAACTTTAGTAATCATTCTTGGACAATCCTCAACCTCATGACCAATATATTTACAACAAAGACAAACAGGACCTGTACCAGTGCATTCCTTAGCAAGATGTCCCGGTCTTCTGCACTTATAACATAGTGTCAATCCTCTCTTTCTTTTAAATGATCCCCAACCTCTCCTGTACTGCGCACTGGGATCACAGTGTTGGACCTACAATCTACAAAAATTCTTTCTAGGTTCATGCATCCACTTATTAGTCCAAAAATTCTTTCTATGCATAGGACTAACATATCTTTCTCTATTTCTATCAAATTTATTCAGATCAACTCTTTCTTCTAACTGTGGCCTAGCTTCCAGACTAGGAAAAAATATATCAAACATATCTAGATTCATATTTTCGAAGAAAAAATTTCCACTTATCTTACCCTTACCAGAGCACAAATCTTTCAGATCTTACCTCTTTTCTTTAGTTCAAGTTTATTTCTTAGCACAGAGCTTCGCAAGTCAAGTATAATACTGCGCACTAAAACAACAGATCTACGCACAATTTTTTCTCTTTTCTTCAGTTCCCAACAATCACAGTTCCAGTCCCGACAACAGAACCATTTGTTGGCACAGGAGCAGACCCATGGTTTAACGCTTCAACAACGCACCAAAAAAACCCTAACTATTGGCCCTTTTGGCAACACTTGCGAAGCAGATGAAGTCTCACCTGAGGTAGAGGCAATGGGGGTTGCAGGACTCAGGTGTCTACAACCAAGATGGGACACAGATCTATGATTACAACACTTAGCAGAGAACTTAGACAAAAATATGCATTAGTTCACGAGTCTCATTCACATCGCAGGTTAAACCCTTATTACAGATCAATGCAGTAACAATACAGATCAAGTACTTTCAATCACTTAGCACATAACATCAACTTGGTTCTAACATTCATTTATATTTAATACCATTAAGCACTAAGCAACAAGATCAGATCCATTCATCATATATTATAACAACAACACTAAGAAGATAAACACATAAACAACATCGCACAAAGCACATCAAGACACATGATATACGTGGTTCACCCCAGTGTAGGGCCACACCCACCAACTTCTTCTCTTCTTATTTATTAGTCTTCAATCTTCTTACATTCTGCTTCTCCTATGCACAAAGCCACAGAGCCAACTCCACCGAGGACATGAGATCTTCACACATAGCACCAGATCCTCCTTCCCTAAATCGTTCAAGGCACAGAGCCTTACATATAATGTCTGTGCACAAAGAAACCTACAAAATACTTGCGCTTAGCTCCGCAAGTCTTAACATACTCTTGCACAAATCCAACTAGTCATGCACTAAGCCAATCAATAACTACTTTTACATCTCTTAGCTACTACTTATTTAGACATTTACAAAGAGGCCCAATCATGGGTAAACCCATGGAATGACATCCCCTAACCCATTACATAAACCCTAGTAAACCCTTTGCTCGGTACACAAGCCCGCAAAACAAGCGAGATCCCGTGATCTCAACTCCGCCTGGGTGCTCCATCTTCGACCAACCTATCAAATTCCCAAAAGTGGTCAAACATGAACAATGTTTCCTCAAAACTTGGTCGAGGGCCAACAGAGAGGACCAAAGTATCTGGATTAGTTGGACCCACTACCTTGGGAGATTTGGGCAAGACCCATCAGATTCATGCAGCAGTGAATAACTGCTAGGCAAAGCACCATTCGATTGTGCTCAAGACATCAGGTACCGTCGTTGACCAGACCCTTAGTATTTTGATATATCCAGGTGCTACATATAGTTTTATCTCTGGTGAAACGCTAAAAAGAATTAAGGTAAAGGCAGTCGAACATGACGAGTTTAGCTTTGTAGAAATGGCTTTAGGAGACAAATAGAAGCTTGGATGGAAGGTGACAGGCTGTAGCCTTAACCTGGGAGAGTTTGTCACTAGGGCCAACCTGTACGTGACAACCTTAGGGTCTTATGACGTCGTGATCAGTATGGACTGGTTGGAATTGCATGATGAGATACTCGACTGTAAGATGAAATGGTTGAGCTTGGTCGATGATGAGGGAAAAAGATGCGTGATTGTAGGTCGGAAGTAGGGAGTCTCTCTAAGGTTCATCTCTTCCTTTCAGCTATGGAAGAGCATGCGCAAGGGATGAAATATTTATGAGATCCTTGCGTTAAATGATAAGGGAGTAGTGGAAGGTCTATAACACCTCCCGGTAGTGAGAGAGTTTGCAGACGTCTTCCCTGAGGAGTTACCTGGGATGCCAATAGAGAGGGAATTGGAATTTACCATCGACCTAAAATCGGGAACTGAACCGATAGCAAGAACGCCTTATCGGATTTCGACCTCCAAGTTACAGGAGTTGAGAATGAAACTGAAGGAGTTGTTGGACCTAAGACTTATACGTATGAGTGTGTCACCATGGGGGGAACCTGTTATTTTCATACAAAAGAAGGATGGGTCATGGAGACTCTGCATTGACTACCCTCAATTGAACAAGGCAACGATCAAGAATCAATATCCGTTGCCAAGGATTGATGATCTGTTTGATCAAATGAAAGACACGACAATATTTTCAAAAGTTGGCTTGAGATCAAGGTATCACTAGTTATGGATCAAGGAGGATGACATCCCTAAGACCGCTTTTAAGACAAGGTTTGGACATTACAAGTTTACTGTTTTACCGTTTGGAATGACAAATGCCGCAGGGGTATTTATGAGTTTGATGAATGGGGTGTTCTGTGAATACTTGGACAAGTTCATCCAAGTATTCATTGACAATATTTTGATTTACTCTCAGACGATGGAGGATCACGACGAGCACTTGCGCATGGTACTATAGTGTCTACGAGAGAACAAATTGTATGGGAAGTTGTCCAAATGATCATTTTATCAATCAAAGATTCATTACTTCGGGCATGTCATCTCCGATGAAGGTATCGTTGTGGATCCAACAAAGTTCGAGGCTATTATGGAATGGCTTGCACCGACGAATGTCCCAGAAGTGCATAGCTTCATGGGTTTAGCAGGATACTATTGACAGTTAGTCGAGGGTTTTTCAAAGATAGAAAATATGATCACAGAATTGCAAAAGAAGAACAATAAGTTTTTTTGGATCGTGAAATGCATGGAGGCATTTCAGAGGCTCAATGCAAGATACCAGATATAATAAATATGCAGAACATAAATAAAATGCTAGAAATGGCAGAATAATAGTAATATATCCAGCATAATCTCCACAATAACACATAAATGATATAAGAACAACAACAGAAATAACACTTTGATTCATAAAGCAATGTTCACAGGCCTCTTTGAGGGGGCAACCTCCAATCGAGTAGTGCTCTATTACAATAATCTCCAAGCTAGGGTTTTCATACCCTCGACCCTTATTTATACTAAATATGTCTATCAAGAGAAGCATCTAGAGGAATATCCTTCTAGAAGCGAAAGCTTCTATTAGGTCTTCTTACATCCGCCTTATTTCATTTTATTGAAAGGGCTTATTAATATTGACCTTTATTACATCCGAATATATTAATCTACCTATGTGCGGGTTAGGACCCTAACATGTCTGCCCCCTTAAAAACAACCTTGTCCTCAAGGCTTGATATGAGGAAACTGCTGCAGAATGGTAGCTGGTTCCCAAGAGGCATCTGCTGGATTCGTATCTTTCCACTGGACTAGCACTTCCTTGATGGTTCACTGATGCAGGCAACGCTCACGCTGGTCCAAAAATGCTTCTGGCTGTAGCCAAATGGATCCTTCTTTAGCTAACTTAGGAAGGTTGGTTTGAATTTGGCACCAAGTTCCAATCACCTTCTTTAAGCATGAAACATGGAAAATTGGATGTAGCTTCAACAGACTGGGTAGAGCTAACTGATATGCGACTTGTCCCACACGTTTGAGAACTGTACAAGGACCATAAAATTTGGGCGCTAGCTTCTGACAATGCTCATCCTTAAGGGAAGTTTGCTTGCATGGTTGCAGTCATAGAAACACCTGATCCCCTTCTGCAAATTGACATTTAGAGCGACCTTGATCTACTTGTTTCTTCATGCGATTTTGTGCCATGACCAAGTTCTCTTTAAGGGTGTGAAGAATATCCTCTCGAACTGTAAGTGTTTGGTCAACCGCCTAGACCTTCGAGGTACCCGGTAATTATGAGAGAAATGAAGGTGGCTTCTGTCCATATACTGTTTCAAACAGAGTCATGCGAGTAGCTGTATGGCAGGAAGTGTTGTACCACCATTCGGCTGGGGGTAGCCATTGAACCCACTGATGTTGTTTTTCAGAAGAAAAACACCTCAGATATGTTTCCAAACACTTGTTGACAACTTCCGTTTGACCATCAGTCTGGGGATGATAAGCTGTGCTGAGATGCAATTGGGTGCCCTGGAGCTTAAACAGTTCTTGCCAAAAAATGCTTTTGAAAGTTGGGTGACGATAAAAAACAATAGAGTGTAGCATGCCATGAAGCTTGAATACTTGGTCCATGAAAAGTTGAGCCACCGTGGAAGCAGTAAATGGGTGTTGAAGAGCGCAGAAATGAGAATACTTGGAAAGGCGACCCACAACCACCATTATGACTGATTTATTCTCTGATTTGGGTAAGCCGGTAATAAAGTCCATAGAGATATCCTTCCAAATAGGCAGTGGAATTGGAAGCGGTTGTAGTGTGCCTAGAGATTTGACTATTTCTCCCTTATTGCGTTGACACACCTCACATTCAAATACAAAATTACGGATGTCCTGTTTCATACCATCCCAGAAAAAAGAACATTTGACTCTGTCATATGTTTTGGTGAACCTTGAGTGCCTCGCTGTGGGTGTAGCATGAAGCTCATAAAGTACCGTGGATTTAAGCTTTGATTTTTTACTTAAATACAAATGAACTTTGTGTCGAAGCTCATCCTAGAGCCAAGAGTACCTTGGGGGAGCTGGAACCTTGCTCTACAATTGCTGGATCATATGCGAACTTTTGGTATCTTGAAGCCATTCCTGGCACACAACCTAGAGCCAATCAGGTACAATGAAGGAAAGAGAAAAAAGGGATCCTTCTTCTTCATATTTTTGGGACAGTGCATCCACCACTACATTGTCTTTTCCCTTCTTGTAAATGATCTCATAATCATAACCAAAGAGC